>JAKWJD010001529.1:15000-41111 GCA_027705065.1 Solanum peruvianum | reverse complement strand
ACTAAAGCAATGGAGACACTACTTGTATGGGGTTAAGTGTGAAGTCTACACGGACCATCGTAGCCTACAGTATGTATTCACTCAGAAAGACTTGAACTTGAGACAGAGGAGATGGATGGAACTACTGAAGGACTACGACATCACTATCTTATATCATCCGGGAAAAGCAAATGTTGTGGCAGATGCTTTGAGTAGGAAGGCCAGAAGCATGGGAAGTCTAGCTCATTTGCAAGCTTCTAGACGCCCATTGGCTAGAGAAGTGCAGATTTTGGCTAATGACCTTATGAGGCTAGAAATAAACGAGAAGGAGGATTGTTAGCTTGTGTAGAGGCAAAATCTTCCTTTCTTGATCAGATTAAGGGGAAACAGTTTGATGATGAGAAGCTAAGTCGAATTCGAGATAAAGTGTTGCAAGGAGAGGCTAAGGAAGCAATAATCGATGGGGAAGGTGTTTTGAGGATTAAGGGAAGAGTATGTGTACCCCGCATCGATGATTTGATCACCACTATTCTTACAGAAGCTCATAGTTCCGGATATTCTATACATCCTGGTGCAACCAAGATGTACCGCGACCTAAAGCAACACTTCTGGTGGAGTAGAATGAAGCGAGATATTGTTGAGTTTGTGGCCAAATGTCCAAATTGTCAACAAGTAAAGTATGAACACCAGAGGCCCGGAGGAACACTTCAGAGAATGCCCATTCCTGAATGGAAGTGGGAGAGAATCGCGATGGACTTCGTGGTTGGTCTTCCAAAGACAATGGGTAAGTATGACTCCATTTGGGTGATTGTTGATAGGTTAACTAAGTCTGCTCACTTCATTCCGGTCAAGGTGACCTACAATGCAGAGAAGTTAGCCAAAATCTACATCTCAGAGGTCGTTCGGTTACATGGGGTTCCACTCTCCATCATATCAGATAGAGGTACGCAGTTTACTTCTAAGTTTTGGAGAACGTTGCATGCAGAATTAGGTACTAGGTTGGACCTTAGTACGGCGTTTCACCCTCAGACTGATGGTCAGTCTGAGAGAACGATTCAAGTGTTTGAGGATATGCTTCGTGCGTGTGTGATAGAGTTTGGTGGTCATTGGGATAGTTTCTTGTCTTTGGCAGAATTTTCATACAATAATAGCTATCACTCCAGTATTGACATGGCTCCATTTGAAGCATTGTATGGAAGGAGGTGTAGGTCTCCCATTGGTTGGTTTGATGCCTTTGAAGTTAGACCTTGTGGGACTGATCTGTTGAGAGATTCTATGGAGAAGGTGAAAGCTATTCAAGAAAAGCTTTTGGCGGCTCAGAGTAGACAAAAGGAGTATGCAGACTGGAAGGTTAGAGACTTGGAGTTCATGGAAGGTGAACAAGTCTTGTTGAAGGTTTCACCCATGAAAGGGGTGATGCGGTTCGGAAAAAGGGGTAAGTTAAGTCCAAGGTACATTGGACCATTTGAAGTGCTTAAGCGAATAGGGGAGGTGGCTTATGAATTACCCTTGCCCCCAGGGCTGTCCGGAGTGCATCCGGTGTTTCATGTATCCATGTTGAAGAGATACCACGGAGATGGAAACTACATTAACCGTTGGGATTCAGTTTTGTTGGATGAGAACTTGACTTATGAAGAGGAACCGATTGCTATATTAGATAGAGAAGTTCGCAAGCTGAGGTCGAGAGAGATTGCATCCATCAAAGTGCAATGGAAGAATCGACCGGTTGAAGAGGCTACTTGGGAGAAGGAGGCAGATATGCAAGAAAAATACCCACATCTGTTTACAGATTCAGGTACTCCTTTTCGCCACTGTTTTTCTTCTTTTGATCATTCGAGGACGAACGATGGGTAAATTGGTATCTATTGTAACGACCTGTTTAGTCGTTTTGAGCAACAGATTTTAATTCTGGAAAAACTGGCTGGGACAACGGATGGAACGACGGACCGTCGTGGTCACGACGGCCCGTCGAGGAGTCTCGTTCCATGACACTTCGCATTTTGAGATTGGGTACTGAAAATCGACTCTCTGTAAATTGTGACGGACCTGCAGGACGTGCCGTCACATCCACGACGAACCGTCGTGAGTTTCCGTCGCAAAACACTTCAACTTTTGGGAATTTGGTACAAGAAACGAGTTTCTGACCGTCATGACGGAGGAACAGGACGGACCGTCACGGCTATGACGGGCCGTCACAGGCCACTTGAGCTCGAGGGAGCTGCGACGACCACCGTGACGGACCGTCGCAGGCACGACGACCCGTCACAGGTTGCGCAGTCCCAGGCAAAATAGGATTCCTCTACACGTTTTAAGGGTCGTTTTGGACTATTCTTTCCTTAATTATAAAGATTGAGGGTTAATATTAATAGGTCTAATTACTTGGGGGTTAAAAAGGGGTAACCTTAAGTTAATTAGTGGGTTTTATTGTCCTCCTTTACACTTAATTATACTTTTAATTAGGGTAAAAAGAAGGAGGGTTTGAATAAAACAAAACAAAAGAAAAGAACAGAAAGAGAGGAGAAACGAACGAGTAGAGAGAGAGAAACGAAGAGGATAGCAAGGATTTTGAGAAGATAGCTTGTTGATTCAATTCTTCGGTGGAGGTAGGTTATGGTTTATGTTACGATATTCGTAGTGAACTCTTAATAGTGAATAATATGTGTTGATGATATTGTAAACCTGTCTATATACTTATTGTATGCTTGCATGAATATGATTATGTGATTTTGATAAAACAAGCATGATGAAAACCATTGAATCCCAAATCTTGAAAGAAACTTTAATCTACGATATTAATGACGATGCCTTGGTATAAAAGAAGGCTTGATGAATTAAAGTAAAGGGATTGATGATGCCTTGGTAAAGAGAAGGCTTGATGAACGGATAGAATGAGACTAGTGGATCGGAGTGTCACGTTCCGACACATAGTAATAGTGGATCGGAGTGTCACGTTCCGACACATAGTATTAGTGGGACGGGTGTCACGAACCGACACGTAGATATAGGGGATCGGAGTGTCACGTTCCGACACATATAGGGGATCGGAGTGTCACGTTCCGACACATATAGGGGATCGGAGTGTCACGTTCCGACACATATAGGGGATCGGAGTGTCACGTACCGACACATAGTGGTAGGGGATCGGAGTGTCACGTACCGACACAAGAGGAAGAAAGATAATGAATCTTGAAAGATGATAATATACTCAACATAATGAACTTAATTCCCAAATGAGTATGGTATTGAGGCTTGAGCCCTCATGGATGAATTTGGTGGCATTTATTGACGATTATAATACTTATTGTTGCTACATGATGAGTTTATAGTTGATTTATAATATTACTTGATATATATTATCTGCTATTTTGAGTTGGTCGATGATATCTACTCAGTACGTGTGGTTGTACTGACCCCCTACTTTTTATGTTTTCTTCTTTGTTATT
The DNA here is from genome assembly GCA_027705065.1 of Solanum peruvianum. Taxonomy (NCBI): domain Eukaryota; kingdom Viridiplantae; phylum Streptophyta; class Magnoliopsida; order Solanales; family Solanaceae; genus Solanum; species Solanum peruvianum. Next base: position 37,689 of record JAKWJD010001529.1, on the reverse strand, counting down.
TGTGGAATGCAGCAAGCGTTCCGTCAACTTCAACTCAACAGTAGATCTAGCCAGTCTTCACTACCTTCGGAAATTCAGGGTGAGCTAATGCGTCTAGCTTGGACTGGATCTTCTTCTTCAAGTCTCGATGCCTTGAAATTCCGGCATGGACTAGCTTTTATTTGTTTTAGCTTCTTAGACGTTTTTAGTTTAGTAATTTGAGGATAGATGTTCTTGTGATGATGACTTCCAGATTTTGGGGACAATAATAATAGTTTGAATTGTTTTTATTAATGAGTTAAGTCTTCCGCATTTCTTTGTTGATATTGTATTAAAATGTCAAGGGTTAAATTGGTGGGTTCGCTCACATAGGAGGGTAAATGTGGGTGCCAGTCGCGTCCCCGATTTGGGTCGTGACATAAGTGAAGTAGATGACGGGAAAAAATGAGTTAAATTGAAGATGGAGAAAATGAATAGGGTAGAAGGTTGTAAATGATAAAAATGTCAAATATTAACATTAAAGAAAAATCTCTTACACGTTTTAAAAGGTATAAAATTAGAGGGTTGAAACGAAACAATATAATGTTAAAGTATAAAATTGAAATTTAGAGATAATTTAAAGGAGTATGTATAATATATCTTTATCAAGGATGGAGCTACGTCAAATGAGAAATGATAGTTGTAACGATCTGGAAGTACCTCCTAAAAGAAGAGGGCAATCCTTAGGTTGGAAAAATTGCGTATTTGACCTTTCAGAGGTCTTGTACAAGTCTTAGCTATCATTCATTACATAAGACATGAAAAGTAGTGCGAAATTAAAACTTTTCACAAATAAATTAATAAAGGAAAAATCTTCCATAAAATCTTAGGACAAGTCTTATTGTCACAAGTCATCTTAAAGACACCACATAATAATCTTAGCGACACTGCCCTTTACATTGAGAAGAAGTACATAATAAGTCTTATTAGAAGAAACTAAAGAAATAGAACTATGCCCTCAAATATATGAGGACATACATAGTCTTTAGAGAATCTTTCACAAGCTTGTCTTCTAGTCTTCAACTTGCCTCTAACCTATACTTATTAAGTATATAAAAGTATGGGGCTATGCATAAATAGGTAAAATGGGATATTTTGGTAAAATAAGCTTTCATGCCAAATAAGTAAAACCTTCATGATTTTTAAGTTAAAATAATATAAGCATCATCATTTATCACATAAAATAGAACTCTCATAATTTTAGAACTAAAAGATACTTTACAGTAAATCAACCAACTTTATCGTGAAACAGTGAAACATTATAGTGAACTCAATAATTTTGAGTTTCCTAACCAAGTTATCCTAAGATTCACAAAGGTAAGACATGAAGGAACCGCCCACACACCCCCTTCAATACACACCTAACAGACCCTTAAACTACAAACCATAGGCTTACCTCGTATGCGAAACAAGTCCACTCTCTAAACTAGACATTAGAAGAACATTCATACAATAAGGAATTCATGTAAGTACCCATGTACGATAGGACTTGAAAGTTACACTAAGAGTGTGTTTGGTATGAGTGAACAAATTTTCTGGAAAATGTTTTCCAATTTTCTCATGTTTGGTTGGGACAAAAGTTTTGGAAAATGTTTTTCAAATCAACTCATTTTTCTCAAAATTAAGGAAAATGACTTCCCTTCAAAAATTAAGGAAAACATTTTTCAAAACTATCCTCCAATTTTAAATTACATTTTTCTTTTGGGAAAAACAACAATTTTTAAAAAATATCAATTTTAAAATTTTATTTTATTCCCGATCCCTGACCCCCACCCACCACCAGCCAGCCCCCTCCCCCCTTCCAAACCCCAACCCCTCCCCAAAAAAATAATTTTGCTTTTCAAAAATATTTTCAACTTCAAATTTTTATTTTTAAACTCCTACCCCTCCACCACCCACTGCGGCCAGCCCCCCACCCATCCCCAATCTCCAAAAAAGTTAATTTGTTTTTTAAAAATACTATAAAGTTCAAATTTTTATTTTTTCACTCCTACCCCCTCCTCCCTGCCCCCTCCCCCACCCCACTACCACCCCAAAAAAATTGTTTTTAAAAAATACTATAAAGTTCAAATTTTTATTTTTTCACTCCTACCCCCTCCTCCCTGCCCCCTCCCCCACCCCACTACCACCCCAAAAAAATTGTTTTAAAAAAATATTTTCAATTTCATAAATTATTTTCTACTCTAGAAAAATAAAAGATGTCTCTCAAAAACATTTTTAATTCATAAATCAAATACTAAAAATCATTTCCGGAAAATATTTTCTACTCACCAACAAAACATGAGAAAATAAGTCCAAAATCTACTTGTTTCCAGGAAAAACCATTTTCCATGGAAAACATTTTCCTTCAGTACTAAACACAAAGTGCGATGTGAGAGTAGCATCCCATACTACTACTCCCACTTAGTGCTCCTTGATGATTCCCTTAGATCAATCACACTACATTATTCATTCATAACGTCATTACATAAAACTTAACTTTAACATGCTTCTTTAACATTATATTTTAAGTCTTCTAATTTCATTTCCAAATACATGATATCTCATTCATACACTTCATATAAAACACAGAAAGACTCCCCGTTAGGAAGGTCTACTTAGTGTAATGGATTGATATCATCTCATAACATCACCTACCCTAAGTAGTACATTTCTTTAAGAGACTTAGTTGATACACATCATATAAAACACACCAAGACTCCCCATTCAGAAGGTCTACTTGGTGCAATAGATATATAGCGTCTCATACCACCACCTTTCCTAAGTAGTACGTTCTTTTAGGAGACTTAGTTCATTCATTTTTTTGTGAGGAATAACTTTAGCCGACGTAGACCATTAGAGCTACACAATGAATCACGATACTACCCTTATCTGATGAGGGTTCCCCACTTGCCTAGGGTAGGGTCATTCTATTAGCTTTTACATGGCTTTTCCAATAACAACACCTATGCGGACGCATAGTTAAGGGATAAAGAGATTGCTACTAAGTAACTCATTCTCTACTAACGAGGAGTACTCATCTGAAGAGGTATATTGGAATACAACATCTCAACTCGCGAAGTGTAACCACCTCTTCTTCATATCCTCTCAGTGCTAGGCATAACTCCCTCACAGAGTATTAAATATTCTTTTCTATAGTCTAAGGAATAGCTAATAAGCATCACATCTCAACTCACGAAGAGTACGTATCCCTAAATGTTACATTGGAATACCACATCACAACTCACAAAGGGTATCCAACCTCCAACTTATCTCAGAAAGCTTTTGGGAATAGTGAGGTTGCTACTAATCACTTCATGTCAACTCACGAAGAGTGTTCACCCAAAGCTTCCCTTTTATGCACATTCTTTAACTTCATTCATTCATTCACTCAAAGTGTGAGTGTGTGTACATGTGAGCACACCTTTCACATAATCACCATTTTCGTTAACATTGAATTCTAAACATGCTTACATCTTCATTCATCATATTTCGCACTTAAACATGCTTTAGATATTCATGTAGTTCCTTTAGACATTATTTCTAGCATACTTCACATAACAAGCTTCATAAAACACATCAACAAGAACAACATCATTATAATCATACTTCACATAATATGCCTTCATGACTCTATTCACAATTCACAAGTAGATTCACACTCATATAATTCAAGTAAACACCGCCACCAAAGGTGTACCATATCACAAAAAAGCATTTCATAATGAGAGTTAAACAATGTAACCAACTTACCATTAATCCAATCTTTCACCACCTATAATTCATTCCTCAATAATACTTTATAAATAGACTTTAGGATAGTATCTAAGTCACAATATAACCATCAAGAAACTCTTACTTTAACATTATCAAATCATGATCCACTAGACCAATTTCATAAGTCAAAAGTTTGATTAAAAAATAATACATGATTTCATTGAAGTTTTAGCATTAAAATCACCAACTAACATTAGAAATAACATATTGGAACCCTTTAAAACATTTTCATGCAAGACCCATAATTATAGTCCAAGATAGAAGAAGTTATGGTTTGAAAACCTCTTTTGGAATTCCTTAGAAATGGCTCCTTGAATGGAAGAGAATTCAAGGCTGACTATCATATCTCAATGAGAAGAAACCCACTAATTTTTTTTTATGAAGAGTCGACCACAAACAGCTTTCCAAGGCCTTCCTTGAGTCCAAGCTACCATGAGATTTTGAGAGAGTCTTTCTTGAGAGAGGGTTTTGGGTTTTAGGAAATGAAGTCTAAAATAAAGTCTTAGTGTTTGAATCCTCTTAATATACCTAAAAGACCCTAAAATATTCATCTGTTGTTCATAAGAGACTTACGGTGAATTTACCAAACACCCCAAGCCTTGGCAGAAAAATTGCATCTTTCACAAACACCAACCTACACCCCTCACAGACTTGTCGTCGCCCAGTCGATACCCTTTAGATGGGGTCGGTCGATTGGGACTGAGGCTCCACTTTTTACAGGCTTTGCTAGCCTTGCAGGGCCAGTCGACGTGCCATTGGTTTCCGTCCCTTGTGGTTGTCGATGGTCCCTGCTTGGAAACATTCTGCCAAATGGATGAGGTCCTCTTCTAGGTCCCATTATGGGTCCTAGGTGGGGTCGTACCCAAATGTTAAACCCCTATACATAGTCGTCTATGTCTTAGGAATATCGCACATCAATTTCAATCAAAACAAAAATGTAAAACTCACTAAAACACATGAAGACACACTAACACTTTCTAAGGCATACCTTCCGAAAGTCATGGATGTTCTTGGACGTTTGACCTCCATACGTCACCAATCTTCACACACTGCCTAATAACATCATTATAAATCATTTTAAATCAAAACTAACTCATGAAACATTCACGAAGCTCTAGTTCACCTTAGATCGTTTTAGGGTATTACAATAATTAGATAGACACTCTTTTTTTAATTGTTCAATCTGAAAAAAATAATCATTTTTACCCTTTATTTGAATTATGTTACAAGTTCAAGAAACTTTAGTTGCTTAGTTTATCATAATCAATGTTTAGTCATTAATATTAATTAAAATAAATCAAAAGACTAAAAAATTTCTTTACATGTTTGTTAAATATCGTGTAAAATGAGGTAGATGAACTAGGAAATGTATCATTAGGTCAATGCTTATGTGTATGGGAGTACAGAACAAAATAATAAATCAAGCTTGTCAACTTTAATTCCAAAATTTGAAAAAATATGCATGAGTTGAATATTGAAAATCTTGTAATTTGCCCCTTTAATATTAAAGTCTTCCCTCTGATAACTTTCACCAAAATCCCACAGTGGAGACATTGTCACAAGATTTTCTTGCTGCAGTGCTTATGGCACCTCATGAAGCTTTGCCACTACAATCACAATCACCACCATCTCAAATGGTAAACGATAAAGTAAGTCAATATGCAACAGAAAAACTCAAATCTGTTAAAATTAGACTCAGAAAACACTTTTTTCGACACCTTATTATCAACCGTGGAAGAAATGAGATGAATGCTAACTCGGAGTTTACAAGAAAAGGTGTCGTTTTAGGGAGTTCCATTATTGAAAGAGAATAGGACGGATGTTGTTTTGCTGAAGTTCTTAAAGGCAAGAGAATTTCAAGTGGATGAAGCTTTTGATATGTTAAGAAAATCTATAGTATGGAGAAAGGAAAATAATGTGGATAAACTAACTAGTGATGTTGAGTGAAAATGATATTGAAAATGTTATATGTTGATACATGGGAAGGATAAGGAAGGGAGTTTGGTTTTTTTATTGTAATATAATCTTTATGGAGAAAAAGACTTTGTTGAGATGTTGGATTCAATTGTTGATAAAAAGTATAAGGAAATTGGATTTTAGTCCTGTTGGGAATACTACTTTACTTCAAGTAATTGATGTTAAGAATTTTTCACTATATGGATTCAATGAGCTTAGGATTGCCACTACACAAATTCTTTAAGATAACTACCCACAACTTGTCACCAAATAGGTTCTTTAATTTCCTCCTCTCTATTTTACCCTCCCCAAATAGATTTAAAACAAAAAATATACATAGTTGGTACTACTAAACTATAAGCCTTGGATATATATTATAACATTCTAGGTTGTCATCTTGTGTTTTTTCCTAAGATTTTTAATTTTCTCAAAAAGAATCGACTGTGATTATATTGATTTACATGAAAATTTATCCTTTATAAGAGATGTTAATTTTACACTTGGAGAGATAATCATTCTTATACATATGAGATCTAAAAAGATTGTATGTATTCTTTTGCTCAATTTGTAAATGGTCAAGAAATATCAAGTCTATCTTGGTTTTTTAGAGAGGCCTAGTTATAGCCAGATAAGTGTGTCCAGTTGAACATCTTTCATTGAAAAATTACGTTACATATATGTGTGTCAAATTCTACACTTAAAGGATAGATATAAAGTTGAACATCATTGATAAAAGATTTCCTTTGATGTAGTGGTAATGTGTGTCTATTTAAATGAAGGAGTTTTAGGTTCAAATCCCAAATATTATAATAAATTTTTGTTTTATTTTGACAATGACTCATCATTATTCTTAGACACCTTCATATATTAAAATTTTGGGTTCCACCCACTGATTTTATATATGTAGGTGTTCATAAATGTCCCAGGGTGGTACATGGGGTTCCACAAAATGATTAGTCCATTCTTGAGCAAAACCACCAAAGAGAAAGTTTGCTTTTGCTAGTGCATCAAAAAGTGCAGAAACACTCAAGCTTGTGAACTTTTTGAACTTAATTTGGAGTAATATATTAGTTTCTTTAAACTTGTATTGCATGTTATTAATTAATTTTGTGAAACTGCAGCCACATTTCTCCTGAACATTTGCCAGTTCAATATGGTGGCCTTAGTAACAACAATTTTGATGAGGACAACAAATAGTTCACTGACAAAGATCCAGCCACACTCATCACTCTTAAACCAAGATACAAACAAGCTATTGAAATGGTTGTAAATCATAATGAGGTAATTAACATTCTTCAACTTGAATTCTTCTCTTAGGTATGATATTTACTCCTTCTGTCCCCATTTATATTCTTTACTTTCTTTTTTAGTTGGTATAAAAAAGAATAACACATTTGTATATTGCGTAACAATTTATCTTTAAAATAGTTATTTTATAAACTTTTACTGGAATGATTTATAACTGCAAGTTTTGAAAAGTCTTCATTTCTCTTTTATGTCATATAAAATAATAAGAAAGTAGGTGCAATGTGAAAATTCCTTCATCTTTAATCAGATGTGTTTGAATTTTTTTGAATTTACAGAGGTGCGTCATTAGATGGGAGCTAAGAGTGGTTGGATGAAAAGTGAACTACTGTGTTGAGTATGTTCCAAGGGATGAATGTGCTTACAATTTAATAGTTCACAAGGCTAAAAAGATTGTTTCAAGTGATGAACCACCAGTGATTTCTAGCGGTTTCTATAAGGGCGGTGATTGTGAAGGTAAGATGGTGTAGGAAATATGAAAGGAAAAATAATATCTTTAGAAAATGCTCAAGTTTATTATAGGCTACTTAAGGCCACTTGAGATGATTAGAATCATCAACTACATCACTATTTATACTACTCAAAATAGAAAACAAAAAGTCTTGCACAAATAACTAAATACTTGTATCACAATTTACTAGATACATGTACTACGAAATTCTAAAAAGACTTCTTGGAAAAGTAAGAGGCAATTTTGGAAGACTAAACATTGATGCATTAATTCCAACACTCCCCTTAATGCATTTTCTTGATAACTCCAATGCGTTCTCGAAGATAGCAAATTTTTCTCTAGGAAGTGCTTTGGTGAAGATGTCAGCAAGTTGTTCTCCTGTTTGACAATAACACAATTGAATTTCGCATTTTGTCTTGTACTTCTCGGATAAAATGATACTTGATGGAAATATGCTTTGATCATCCATGGTTGACTGGATTTTTGGCAAATGCAATTGCTGATTTGTTATCACAATACAGAACAGTCCTTTTTTTTGTTTTTCACCAATGTTTTTAAATATTCTCCTAAGCCAAATAGCTTGGGAAGTAGCCTTGAATGCTGAAACATATTCTGCTTCGGCAGTGATTGAGCAACAACACTTTGCTTTTTGATAACCAAGAACAAATGCTTGATCCAAATAAGAAAGCATAACCAGAAGTACTCTTCATGTAATCTATACTTCCAGCCCAATCACTATCAGAATAACCAATTAAGTTCAAATTTCCACCAAATTTGTACATTATCCCATAAATCATTGTTCCTTGCAAGTAGCGTAGAACACGCTTTGCAGCTCCAAAATGCACTTTGCGTGGTTCTTGCATGAATCTGGATAATAAACTAGCAGCAAACCTACTATCTGGCCGTGTTGAAGTAAGATATAGAAAACTTCCAATCAAACTCCTAAAAAGTGAGCTATTAACTTTCTTTTCTCCATCATCTTTTCTAAACTTCTCATTTGCTGCTAATGGTATGGCCACATACCTGCAATCCAATATTTTGAATTTTTGAAGAATACTTTTAGTATACTTCTTTTGAGAAATGAAAATATCTTCTTTCACTTGAGAAACATCGATGCCCAAGAAATAATTTAGCATTCCAAGATCACTCATTTCATAAGCTTGCATCATATCTTGTTTGAAATTTTGCATCATCTTTACATCATTTCTTGTAAAGAGAAAATCATCCACATAGAGACAAACAATGATAATGCTGGCATGTTCTTTCTTCACATACAAAGTGGCTTCACTTTTACTTCTTTGGAAATTATTTTTCAAAAAGTATGTATCAATTTCATTGTACCAGGCTCTTGGAGCTTGCTTCAGCATGTAAAGATTTTTTTTAGTCTATACACCTTTTCTTGTCCCCCCTTGAACAATAAATCGTTGAGGTTGCTCAACATAAATTTCTTCATCAAGTTTTCCATTCAGAAATGTTGATTTAACATCAAGTTGAAATATCTTCCACTTCTTTTGTGCAACAACACAATTACATTTCTAATTGTCTCAAGATGAGCAACTGGAGAGAGAGTTTCATAAAAATCAATACCTGGTTTTTGCGTGAAGCCTCTAGCAACCAACCGTGCTTTGTGCTTTTGAATATCTCCTTCCTGATTGAGTTTGCTTTTGTAAATCCATTTTAGACTTACAACTTCTCTTTCTCTAGGAATAACCACAAGCTCCCAAGTATTATTTTTTTCGATCATTCGAATTTCTTTTTCCATGACTTTCTTCCAAACATCATGTTTTATTGCTTCTTCATAATTTTTTGGCTCAACACCAGCAAAATTACATCTTTGATAAATGTCACTCAACATTTTTGTTCCTCTTGGAGGCGGTTCTTCATTATCTGAATCTAGGATTTCTCCCCCTTGAGAGACATCTTCATCTTTCTCATCCTCTTCTTGATTTGAAGATATGATAGCAGTATTCTCTATCTTTTAATCCTCCCAATTCCATGTTGTTTTTTCATCAAAAATGACATCTCTACTAACAAGTTTGTTAGTTTTGACATCGAGAAGCCTATATCCTTTTGTCACATCACTATAACAAAGAAAAACACATTTTTGACTTTTTGCATCCAATTTTGTTCTTTTCTATGCAGGTACATGAGCATAACAAATAAACCCAAAAATTTTAAAATGACTTACAAAAGGTTTAATTTCACTCCAAGCTTCAACTGGTGTCGTGTCCTTTAGTGCCTTTGTTGGACACCTGTTATGAATGTTAAATGTTGTATGCGAATGTGTACTCACCTCCTCGGTCACTGCGAATGATTTTGATGCTGCAACCTTTTTTCTTCTCAACAAGGGCTTAAAATTTCTTGAATGTAGAAAATGCTTCTGACGTTTCTTTCAAGAAATAAACCCAAGTCGATCTTGAGAAATCATCAATAAAGATTACAAAATACCTTTGACTTCCAAGAGATGGAGTCTTCATTGGTTCACAAATGTCGGTATGAATTAGTTCCAAAAATACACTTGCTTTCCAAGACACCCCATTTGGAAAAGACTTCCTGTGTTGCTTAAATTTTGCAGAAAATTACTCTGCAGCAGTCACTGACGGATCATCGACGGACTGATTCGCCTGCGAGGGACCGTCTTATGCCTCCGTCGTACCAGGTACGTCTTTCTTTTATTTTCATACTAGGGCACACACAACGGAACCAACGATGGGTCGTCACAACTGCGACGGACCGTCGTCGGGGAATCGTCACATCATTAATGAAGCGTATCCGACCCGACCCAATTGGAGTTTATTATAAAATTTCACCATTTAAACTTCCCAACCACTCATTTCACCCCATTCCTTCATTATTCCTCCCATAACCATCTCTTTAAAACTTCCACAATCTCTCCCTGTATCAACCGATCATTGCCCCCCCACAATTCTCCAAAGCCTAAAAGTGATAATTTACTAGTCGGAGTTGCTGATGTGGGTGTCTTCCTGGTCACCGAGTACTTGTCCTTTTTGATTTCCCCAATTCTAAGGTATGTGTCTCTAATTTCTACTCATTTATCTTGCATTTTTGTTTATTAATTAGTATTAGCTTAGTTGTTCGTGATATGTTCGTTTCTTTTATATAAGATTTTGTCTAACCTAGGTTAAAAATGTTTGAAATTGCCATGTTTACAACCCTAGACATAGGTGCTTTCGTATTACTAGTTTCCTAGGTAGTTGGGTTAGACAAATGTAGGTCCATAACACTACAAGTTTGATTTAGGTTAATCGGGGATGAATGGGGTACACCAGTTCTGTCACTGATCTACAGAACGAGACCCCGATGACAGACCGTCATACCCACGTCGGACCGTCGTAGGGTCCGTTACAAAAGACCTAACACCCCACTGTCCATTATTTTCCAAGTGTCCTTCAAAGGACGCATGTGAAGGACCGTCATACCCACGACGGTCCTTCCTGCACAAACGTTTTGGTTTTCAGAAACCCTCTTTCTAGGGGTCTCTCACTTTTTCTAAGTGTCCTTCAATGGACACATGTGACGGACCGTCGTGCCCACGACGGCCCGTCCTGCACGATCGTAATGACGGTCAGATACCCCTCTTCTAAGGGTCTCTCACTTTTTCTAAGTGTCCTTCAATGGACAAATATGACGGACCGTTGTAGCCACGACGGTCCGTCCTGCATAACGGTTATGACGGTCAGAGACCCCTTTCGTAAGGGTCTCTCATTTTTTTCCAAGTGTCCTCTGACGGACTATCGTACCTGTGACGGTCCGTCCTTCACATACCATCATACTAGTAAGAGACTTTCCTTTAGGGTTCTCCATATATACAGAGTCTAAGTAAGACAAGACGGACCCCATGACGGTCCGTCATAGTCACGATGAGCCGTCACCAGGCCCGTCGTGTGTCACTGTGACCATAGAAATGACATACTGTTTTAATTTTTTTGTGTGGTTTTTTCTTGTCTTGTTTGCCACTTCTCGTACTTATATTGATCCTTTACAGGTACTATGTACTATGGCACCCAAGCAAGATCGAATCTATGCACGCAGGCGATCGAAGTCTGACGCCCCGTCTGCCTGCATGGTCATTGGCTCTGTTGATGAGCGTGACCCCGAGTACGTGCCCCTAGGCACTTCCACCCCTTCCCGTGCTGCATGTGCTCCCAGGGCCACACCCAAAAAGGTGGCTTCCGGCGTAGTCCGTGCCTCCCAGTCTGATGAGGAGCGCACACTGACTGGCACACCCTCTGGGTCAGCCACAAATGAAGAAGGAGAGTCTGGCTCCTTAGGAGTATCCTGGTCCGAGGAAGCCTCCGGCTCTACTGCGGTTCCCGCACCCGCCACCGCTGCAGCGTCAGTCTCGTCTGATGAGGCTGAAAGTTCGGAATCAACATCAGGTTCACCATCTAAGGCCCCCACCCCAGCCACTGACCAGCCGTACCGGTGGTGTGTCGACGGGCAATTTCAAGTCTACTCCGACGCCACGTTCCTGACTGATAAAGGGGTGATGACTCGAACACTCACCTTGGAGCGGGGGGTCCTTACAAGGAGTCTCCTGACGATGCCTGAGATCCATAATCTCTTCACCAGGCATCGCCTGGATTGGACAGCACGTCCGTTGGGCCGTTACAGTGAAGAAATGGTCTGAGAGTTCTACGCATCCTACGTAGCGACTATCCGATCACAGATAGATAGGCGGGATGCCCTCGCCAAGAAGGCCCCACTGGAGCAGGTCCGAGTACGGGGCATGCAGGTTGACATTTCCCTACCTGCCATCCGCCAGTTTCTATACGGCGAGGGTATTGATGCTACTCGGACCCCTCTCACTACCGAGTTTGACTACCGCTGGCAGATTGTTAAAGATGGCCAGTTCCTGCGCGAGCCATCGCTGAGAGAGACCACCAAGAGGTGGATGGCCCTACACCTGTCAGTTTATGGAGAGGGTGCCGACTGGGTGACTGAGCCAAAGGGGGCCCTCAAGAAGGCCAACCTCACTTTCCCGGCGAAGTTCTTGTGGCTGATTATCCGCCACTGCCTTTACCCAGAGCCGCTGATAATATCGTTACATGGGATCGAGCAGTGTTGATGGGGCGATGATTGCTGGGTTCGAGGTGGATTTCGCATGGCTGCTACAGGCAGTCATGCACGAGAGGGCTTTCAAGGTCACTACTACTTACCCTTTCCCGTGCATGATCTTTTCTCTCTGAAGGTCCGCAGGTGTGCCTATATGGCACGTAGATCAACTCAAGACTCCGCAGGGCACTGTTGACGTCGGCCTCATCAGAGATGAGGCCAATGAGTTGGCTCCACGCAGAAGGCCCCGTCCAGAGCTGCCCCACTTGATGATGATCTTGCTGATACGGTAGCCCAGGCCCGCACAGCAACGCAGGCGGCGTCCACTGAGACTCCCCCGGTCGAGTCTATCACGGGTAGTAGCACTGCCCCGAGTTCCTCTAACACAACCCCTCTACCGGCGCTGGTTCCGCTTTCTAGGCTTGAAAAATTAGAGGCGCAAATGGCTTTCCAGCCGTGGATGCAGAAGTCTATTACTGAGTCCGAAGAGCGCCTAGAGCGGAAAATGGTCCAGTTTACAGAGTGTAAGATCGCTGAGGTTCACCAGCGCTTATACGCCTTTGAGTTGAGGGTGCTAGCCCGGCCAGCCCCTCCAGTGGATGTGTCGACTCTTCAGGCTGCGGTCGATAGCCTTGGCGCAGATATTGACACGATTTAGAGGCTAGGATGCCGGAGTCTGAGGCCCCTTCTTGTCGAGCCTGCTGAAGACACAGTGTTTGCGGCCCTATTTCCCACTTCAGAGATTCCACCAGCTCCTCGTCGAGAGCATGGCAAGAGGCTTAGGGGTCGAGTAGAGGACGAGGAGCGAGCACGGAAGAAGGAGCGCCGAGAGATGGAGGCTGCGAGGAGAGCCTTACTTGGTGAGAAGGAGGCGCACCAGATGAGAGCATCAGAGTTAGCAGCTGGGGCGTCTAGCTCTTGAACTATGGAGATAGCTGGAGGCACTACTGATGGTGTGGTTGTTGCTGAGGACACAACTGAGCGTGTCGAGATTGCAGAGGACGTGGGTTCCGGGGAACCAGACCCACCATCTTGGTGATCGATGACGCTTTGCGCCACATGTTTGCTTCACCTATAACTCTAGTATTTAAATTTTTATGCACTGGGGAAAATTGCATGTTTTTTTTTGGGGGTGGGGTAAATGGAAAGTGAGTGTTAGGGTGAAGTCTGAGTAGCCCAATTCACTGTCCTCTTTTGGGGTTTTCTTGCCTGTGTTCTTTTTCCCCAAAAGGCTGATTACTTTTTCTGTTGAACCGGCATGTCTATATCTTTTGTCGATAGTTTCATTCAGGAGCATGATTGCTAAATGATATCGTGATAAATTAGAAAATGATGCATGACTAGGCATAGTAACTGATAAATGTGTAACTCTAAGCATGACATAGAGGTACGCCATTGCATTACCCTAAGTCTTAAATTCAAACTAGGTGTATGATAATCTGGTATAGTGATGAGATGTTAAGTGAGTGTGAGGAAGATTTGAATAGTCCACTATTGGTACTGAGCTAGAACTTGCCTTGTTAGTCCTGCTAAAAGTAAGTTGTAATAGACAATTAGGAAATCATAGGCCCTTATTCAATATAGCCCATTTCTAGCCTAAATAAAAGAAACCAAATGAAATTTATCCTTCTTTGATCCAAATGATCTGAGCTTAAATTAGACCTTTCTTTATCACCCAACTGATCTTTTCTGGGAGCAATGTGTTGGCCCTGGTCCCTCCTTGGACATGTGCACCTCAGATTATGCCAAAAGCATAAGTTGAGGGTGGCTAATGCAGTAAACAACCTTCGTTATGGCCCTGACCTAACTTTGGGTATTGTGTACCTTGACTCATAGCAAAGCCATGAGTTGAGGGTGGCTATTATGAGGAATGCTCTTGAAAGTGGGGTTGAAAGAACAAAGAGAGAGAAAGAACAAAAGTAACGTGACTCAAGAATTAGTTGAAATAAAATTAAAGAAAAAGAAAAATATACAAGAAATACAAGCAAGAAAAGAAGAGAGTCACTTACACAAATGAAGAAAGAAGAGAAAATAGCAAGGTGAACAAATATGACAAACTGGGCGAGATAAAATGATAGAAAGTAGAAGGTTTAGACGATATGTCAAGGAGAGCAAAAAGTCACTAAAGTATGCCTAAATATACCCTACCTGACCCTGAACCTATGTTACTATCTAAAAAAAGTCCTATCGTGATCCCAAGGGTTGTATAGCGAACTTAAGGAAGTGAAAATAAGGGCGAGCTTATGGCAATAGGTATGAATGAATGTGACTTTGTTCTGAGAGCGAGTGTTGAAAAGTAATCCTTATACTCAAACCGAAATCATTGTGTGAAAATGAGGATTTTGTTTTAAAGTGAAGACACTAGTTGCAATACCGGAATTGTTAGCACCTCGGTGAGAAATTGAAGAGGATAGGTGTTAGTGCATGGTGAGTCTGTGTCATGTTTTGATCCCACATAATTCAAGCCTAATAGTGATAGCATGCATAGATTTGATGAGATTAATCGGGATTGATAGCCAAATGATTGCAAAGGATAAAACATGGATACTATTGTACATAGATTTTGTATTGAGTCATAGTGCATCGCTTGAGGACAAACAACAAATTTAAGTTGAGGGTGCTGATATACCGTGGTTTCACGGTATTATTAATAATTTTTCCTTAAGTTTAGTGTGTCCAAAAGCCTTTTTGTGCTAATGTTTATATAAGTTTCTCTTTATTTTGCAGGAAATCTGTCCAAAGATGAATGCGGAGATTTTGAGCGAAGAAATGCAGAAGAGACCCTCACGATCGGGCACTCATGCCCCAACATTGTCATTGTATACTCCCGCGGGTCGGAAGGCGGCGGGGGAAGGAGGGGGACACTGGGCGAGATCTATCAGCAGCGAATTCCCCATACAAATAGAGGCACCTATCAAAAAGATACTTCGAAGGCTTCGGGATCGAGGTCTCATTAGCCGAAGAAGACCCTGGGCAATCCACGTGGCCTGCTTGACAAACGTCAGCGACGGAGACATTGTAAATTGGTTTATCCGATCAGCTAGAAGTACTCGCTTCACGCCCTTGAATTATTATTCACGAATGAATTGGGAAAGCCAACAGAAAGATTCGATTCTGACTTCGTAGAGCCGGTGCTGCTGTTGCCTGCGCGTAGGGCCGTCCCCCACTCCCGTCCCGGGGCGCTAAGGGGCTTTTGTTTTTGGAACAGACGGCAGTATTTTGCTGACGCCTCGAATCAAGCTTTTATTGCCACATGCTATGCTTTCTCCCCCATTGCTAGTATGCTTTCAAAGAACTGCGCTTAGCATCCCCAACCTTAATGAATGGACTATGAAGGGGTCAGTCAAGCGGTTCGGGTTTTCGGTCGGTTCCCGTTCGCCTTCCCCCCCCTCATAGTCCATTAGTGGGTAGGGTGGTCAACTTAGAGGGCGCCCGCCTCCTCTTCAGACGTGTCCTCGACAACCTGGCGGTTCTTCGGTCTCCGCTTTTGGGGGCGGGAGTGCTTGGTCGCTGGGGGTTCCTTTTCCTCAACCAATTCGGTTGTGTCAGCCTTGGTCTAACATTTTGTTATGAGCTGGCTGGACAAAGATGGATTGAAGGTCAGATAGATTTGAGTTCAAGTGGCACAGCACCTTCGATCGACCATAGGGCCTATTCTACCTTTACCGAATTCATTCTATTGAAGCGTAACGTAAAAAGCTCCTTCTCATCTTGCATTTCTTTGGTTTGGAAGTTCCAGAATCTTGTCTGTGGATTTCTATAACAAAGGAAAGCCTCCTACCCTAATACTATGCCATTTGATTGAAACAAGTTCCGTGCTGCTCACCACTCCTCGAGGCCAAGGACGGGGTCGAACCATCATTCCAGGATTTGCAGTCCGATACATTTCCATTATGTTACCTATCCAAACCCGCCACCTCATGTGCCAAAGTAAAACGGTTGTTCTTCCTTCTCCGCTCCTTCTTTTTCTACATATGCGGCGGCGGATTACCAGAGAAGGGGGGACAACTCCTTTCTCCTTTGCCTTGCTCAATCTTCCTTTTCTGATTGAAAGTAGCAAGCCACACTACTATTGGTACAGAGGCCAGATAGAAGGTTGCTCATCCAGCCCAGCGGATCCATTGTTTATGCGGCAGTGCAATGCAGCTGAAAAAGGGAAGCCCCTTTTTATTAGTAAGGTATAGGTTGGTTGGGGAAAACTCCAAAACTAGGGTTCCAAAAAGCTTACCTTATATTATAGAAAAGTTTGAGAAAGGGGCACCCCTACTATACCCCTAAACTACAAGCTAGCGCGCAACGGCGGAAAAGCCGTTGTTGCTTGCTGCTTGCAGGCTCGAAAATCTCTCTTTCGCCTCTCCTCCCTGTCTCAATTCTGATTGATTAGCTTCTTCCTTCGCGCAAGCTACGGTCTAACGACCCCCTTGTTGTGTTGCATTTTGTGATCTTCCGCTTCAGTCTGCGTTTTTCGGATAGCCGGGACCCGATGTTGATTCCCGATTTAAATGTCAGCTCCAGGTTTGGGGCGGCCCATCTGATTAGTTCAGCTATCACTGCTGGAAACCCCAGCGGTTGTTCGGCTGCGTACTCCCCGTCTGCCTATCTCACACTCCCAAAGCAAATTTGGATTTCTTCTTTCATTTTCCTTTCCTGCATCTTTCTTTCTATCCGTAGGTCGGCTTCGCACAGATAGATCTTTGCTGGGGGACAGGCAAACTGGCGGAGACAGAGTTCCCGAACCAAGGAGGCATTCTGGCGGACGCATGCGTGTAGGAAGGGCGACGACTACATAAGCTAAAAGACTACGACTACAAGACAGGCCGGAAGCGACACGCTCCTATTCTCGTTAGGATTGGATATAGATGGGAAATCTATAGATCGTAGTAGTTCGCCAACCTCTCTAACTAACATACGATACAATTTCACTTCACGGCATGGCCAAAAAAAAGAAAGAGCTTCGCTCGGTTGGCCTTCCTACGCTGACGAATGCCTCTTTTCTCTTCTCTGAAGTCTACAACAAACAAGTGGGAGAGGCAGGATTCGAACCTACGTAGAAAAACTTCAACAGATTTACAGTCTGCCGCTTTTGACCACTCGGCCACTCTCCCCTTCCCGGGCCTAGGGGATGGGAACCTTGGTAGGAATGTTGGAGGGTTCTCGGCAGGTAGGTTTGATGCTAGCCTTGTTGCCTTGGCATTGGCTGATTCAAGACATCCTCGCAAAGGCGCCATCTTTCTTAAGTGACTTTTATAGACCTCTTTTTCTTAAATACGATAATTGGGTTTTTGAGACCACTGCGATAAATGAGCTTTTGAGACTCCGTTTTGTTAACAACAGGTACTCTTTCTGCCTTACTTTAACAAGTAAGCAAGTAAACTACCTTCACGGGTAAGGATCATCTGCCCTATGAAAACGCATAGCCTCGATAGTGGTCTAAGGCAAGAAAGTATGATCCGTCACGTGTGCCAAGGAGATGGCGATTAACATTGAATTCTCTCCTCTTGTTTTAATATGAATTGACTCCGCTTCGGTCACTTTCTTCGTAGGTCCTTAAGCAACTCCTCTTGTCACTAGTCACTATGGCCGAAGGTTAGCAAGCCTGTCTCTTGATATAAATAGGCATTCCTTTCTTTCCTTTGTTAGAGAATCCTGTAGTCAGCCAAGGAGTGAAGAAAGCCGCTTTCAAGCTAGTACGGTACCACTCTCTCCTCAAATCGGATATTGGACCCTGTTATCGAATAGGTTCTTTCAGCCTTTGGTATTTAAGTAGTTAAGGTTTGGAACCCTTGCAACTATGATAGAAAGCCGTTTGCTTGTTGCCAAACCCTTCGCCTTTATTTTGAATCAAAGTAGGTCGCGACTGTTGTATTTTAGTCGGTCGGGAGAAGCGGTAGCTTCGTGCTCCGCTTCTCTCGCGCTTGCTTGCGTGAAGGCTTAGAGCCCTTTTCGCTAGGTCCAAAAGCTTCCCAAAAGATCTGATCCAACAGAAATCCCGCATTGAGCGTAGCTGATATGCGGCTACGGCTAGCCGATCATATCATTCCATAAAATCAATCTATATGTATAGAGAGATCCCCTAGATATACAGATAGAATAGATGTTCATGGATAGACAGACATTCCATGGATTCTTAGTTTTTGGGCTGAAAAAGCTCGTCGATCCAAATGAATCATTCTTCCGGTCTCTCTTCGCTCCCCACCCCGAAACTGACCCACGGCACAGCGCCCATTCGCTTCGCGCGCGGGAAGGCAACGAAGTTCAGTTCATGAGACCGCAGCGCAGCGGAGTGGAGCAGCCGCGACACTTCCTTACTGGATCTCGCTGGTGGCCACCTAAACGGTAGGTAGGCGGCGGATGTGTGACGTTTGGAGTTGTCGTTCGTGCACCTGTCCCCAATGGAAGAATGAGTGATCTATTCCCCTGCGGATCATGGCCTTACCACTCGGTCCCCGATGGCCAGCGGGGATTCGGTATAGCAGCTCAGGTTCGTTTGCGCTGCGCGTTCCCGCTGGACTGGACACATGTTAGCTGTAGGAAGTATGGTTCCGAAAGTGACTTCGGTTCGCCAGTTCAGGCTCAACTCCTCGCTTTACGTTAGCGGACCTACAGGTCGGGCCGGGGCTCTGCGCTCTTTCTTTCTGTGTGGGACGATACCGGGGAGAGAGGGGAATGCGTCGAGGCGGCGAGCAAGACAACTACATTTTGGCTTTTCCCTCCATGAGATGAGCCCAGTGCATTGGACCGATGGATAAGAGAACTGAGCTGGCCTAAAAAGCGCTTGGGCGCTCTACGTACGATGTAGACTCCATCAGATACATATCGATTTCTTTCTGATGGATCAAGAATAGATAGTTGTCTCATCAATAGATAGAAATAGGAGATTTCCCCCTATTCTTGAGAGATTCCCTCTCTATCTCTTTCGATCTATCAGAACAGATCAGGCTATCTATCAATCGATTTGAAAATAGCACGCTCATCTCGCTTTTCGTTCATTTTCGCCACGAAAACATAGCCGCCATAATAAGAAGCAGGCGAAGCAGCTAGAAGTACTCGCTTCACGCCCTTGAATTATTATTCACGAATGAATTGGGAAAGCCAACAGAAAGATTCGATTCTGACTTCGTAGAGACGGTGCAAGTGTTGCCTGTGCGTAGGGCCGTCCCCCACTCCCGTCCCGGGGCACTAACGGGCTTTTGCTTTTGGAACAGACGGCAGTGTTTTGCTGACGCCTCGAATCAAGCTTTTATTGCGACATGCTATGCATTCTCCCCATTGCTAGTAGGACTTGGAAGACGGGGTACAGATGCTTGTGACGGTCTGATTTCCTCAGCGGATCGAAAGGCAGGGCGGCACAGCCCCCAACCAAGGGAGTGGTTACGTCCAGTATGTCCCCCCTTATTCCCGACATGCTATGGTACCCCGGAGTGGGTAGGAGCGGGTCGAGTCCGTATCGCCGCGGAGCAACAGCCGCGTCCGGATCTGATCTATTTACTCGGCAATTCATCCGGTGACTTCACGGTCGCCAAAGAAGCCCCAAGAAGCATCAAACATTTCCGATGAGATCCATGGAGCAATTCTTAGATAGCAAGCACTAGCTCCCGGTGCGACTTCATAAAAAGCAATCAAAGAGAAGATCGAAGAGAATGAAACGCACGTAGTGGTTATTATAGCGGTTCCTTCTTTTCCTAGAAAACGTCCGAAACAACCTGCTACAAAACTACCGAGCAGGGGTAAAAATACGATAAGTAGATACATAATTTCGAGTGTGATCAGACAACCAAAAATCAGACAATGACAGAGCGGCATACCGGAAAAAAAAGCAAGAAATAGGAACGAAGTAATTCGACCAAGAGGAGAGGAACGAAGAACGAAACTTTACGACAGCTTTTTCGTAGACGTTCGACTTGCATGTGTTAAGCATATAGCTAGCGTTCCTTCGTAGATCTCCGGATTTCACCCTAACCCAAGAATTTGCTTTATATAGGGAGACTCGTGCCCGCGTGCTGCAAGATCGAGTTTTACTTGCTCAACGAACTCGATTTCCTTTATGTCTTTCTCTACCGGGCCCCATTCGGGGTTTTTGTCCAGTACCTCTCGCTTCTCGGAAAAGAAATCCATAAAGTCCTCGGTAGGATTGGCAGCATCCCCCCTCAAGGCACGATTCCGAGAAAGAATCTCTTGAAAGAGAAAAAAACATTCATGTTTTCTCTCCCTGATTTGCAGGTCTCTGTTCTCGAAACAGAGTAACCTGCAATACTCTTTCTGAGAGCCAGAATTGTTCAGGGTGCTTTTTACTTCTTCCCAATAGGCTCCTTTTGCTTTTTCAAGCAGAAATACGCTATTTTCCCTTTCGAGCTTTCTTATTCGATTAAGCATAGAGGTCTCCATACTCTCATTTCTTATTCGAAAAATAGGTTCCTGATGCCCTACTTGAAGCCCTATCGCAGGGTCCCCATTTTCCTCTACCCGAAATTCTTGGGTAAGGGGAACCTGCGGGTTTGCCCCCTGTCTCCTGCTCAAAGTTTCTTGTAAACCTGTCACAAAAGGCGCGACAGCTTCTAGTAAGTCGTTCATTTTTGTATTTTTGAATCGATTCCGCCCCTAAGGCTAGTTCCTCCTCCTCCTCCTTCTCCTTTAGGATAGGATCCTCCTTGGTCTTACATAACAATAACACAACACTCATAACAATAACACAACACTCTCGGCCGCCCAAGAGGACAATCTCTCAAATACACATGTTGGTGTTGTTGACCCGTTTTTCTTTTCTTTGCTGATTCCTCTCAATGAAATTTTCCATGTTGCACTAAGTTACTTACGAATGTATGCATGCGGTCCGGGAACACTTTGGGGTGAACACCCATCCGAACAAGTAGGGTCAATAGTTCAGCATTTAGGCCGTAACATTTAGCAACCAAAAAATATTTCACCCAACAAGTACTCTCCGAACCAAGCTAGATAGTCTCCTATCAGTAGGCTCACCAACCAACCTGGACTTTTTTTTTTATTCCTACCGGATATCAAAACAAACCATAAGGATTGTTTCCAGCCATGAGTTCCCCTATGACATAAGCGCTCTTGGGTGGGGTTGGCCATTCCATCAAATCTTTGAGAAGGGGCCCAGTCTCGTATTTGATGGTCGGCGTGGCGATAGGCTTCGTTTCTACGACTGCCTTCCCAGCCGTTGAAAGACTGAGCGAGAACGGTAAGGGGCACACAAACATAGAATGTCGTTGTGCGGGGATGCGATTCGCCAAGCAGGGGCAAAGAAAGCCGTCCGACCCTACCGGATTAGGAATGTGAAGGCCTCTCCTTCGAAAGGATACCGGGGAAAGAAAGAGCTATGCTATTGACCGGACCCTTTTTTCTCATTTTGTTTGAAGCGGGCCAAATAGAGAATGAAATGCATAAAAAAAAATAGGGGAAGGAAGTCAAAGACTCCCTTTTTTTGGGTTTAAGGGCTGCTCGCCCTACCGAAGTACCAAAGGCTTTCGAGGCTTACACCTCCCTATTACAGGACCTAAAAAAAGGCTTTCAGTAGCGCCCTTAGAATCTAAGCCTTTTGAAGCGCCAGTAGTTGTAGCTGTGGCCACACCAACCCTTTCGTTCTTATCGCTCCGGATTCCGATCTATATGACCTCCGGGCGGTACAAAGTAAACCTCTTCCGTAGAAGCAGGTAGTAACCTAACCTTTAAGAATTTGTTCAAGGGAGGACCCTCTGATCTATCAATGGAAAGATCTCCATGTGTGACGTGATAAGGAATCCTAGAAAAGATCAATTGAGATTCCCTCCACGGTCCCACGAAGATCTCTACGTACTTGTCCAAGACAAGTGAGATCTTCGGCCTGCGTGCCTGGGAGCAGCTCAAACAAAGAAGAGTCTGGTCCGGTCTGAATTCAGGCACGGCCCGCCCGTCTGCTGCTAGGTCCGGAAATGGCGCCGGGCGAGGGCGCCGCTATGCCCCTTAATGAATCGAATGGTCCTTCGACCTTCGTTTGATTCCGACGGCCGGCATAGATCTCATGAGACCGGCCCACTATTACTACGAAAAAAGCCCTGCCCTCTCCTTCGCTACTAGGAAAGTAAGCAACTTCTATTAGCGCCGGACCTTGAGTCGAATTGATCGTGTCA
>JAKWJD010001529.1:0-5000 GCA_027705065.1 Solanum peruvianum | reverse complement strand
TAAAGCTAGGAAGGTAGGTTAAAGTGACTAGTCTTTCTTATCCGAAAGCAAGCAAGACAACAAGGGAGGGTTTAGGCAACTCGCTGGTTTCGAGATGGGTTTCCTTGCGGGTGTGTCCACTTGTTTTCCTATTCAAGTTCTGGTTCCAATTTCAGAAAGTTCAGATTCTTATTGCCACTACTTAGCATACACTGGTTAAAGGGTTAAATGGTTCATTTTTCTTAACTTCCGATGAGTTAGGTTCTTTACGCAAAGAAGCCAGGCGAAAAGCGCACACGAAGATTCTAAATAATATGTGAAAATCGAATCATCGACAAGATGTTTATCAGAGAGATTTGATTATGGGATACAATCGAAGGGCTCATAAAATTCAAAACTTGAGAAGTAAGGGAATATCGATGGCCTTTGTTGAACAGAGAGCGAACGGACGGCAAGTGACTTTGATCTCATGCTGGCCTTTACTTCGGCTACTAATAAGGGGGTTGGGGTTTGACAAAAAAAGACTGGGGCTTCGTTTAGCCGCCTATGTAGTAAGAAAAACTCTGAGTTTGACGTTGAATAGCCATAGTGAGTTCATCACCAGTGGCATAAGCAGAGGAGGCATATGGGGTGGGGAGAAAGGCAATTTACCTCACTTCTTACAATTCCAGTTGAACCCGCAACAAAGCCAGCGTTGCTTTCGTGGGATCAACTGCTCGTTTTCGATATAGAACTGGATAATCAAAAACTGCGTCTCTTTCTTTTTTTTTTTTGAATCGAGCGAGATGATATGCTGAAACGGGTGCTAGCTTGAAAACCGCCGCAGAACAGCCCTAGTCCTCTTCTTTTTAATGTTTTCCGGGGCTACTTTTTCAGTCGCAGGTGCTGCTACAACTAATTGGTTCTTCAGTTGATTTGTGAACAAAGGAATTTAGTACGGAACAGTAAAGAAATATAAGAACATGACTCTCGACAGCTTGAAAAAGAAAAAAGGAGTTCAACTGTTCCCTAAATATGGAGTCAATGACTTTGAAGGGCCATTATTGAGTCAAGCAACCGAAACCGAGCAAAGAAGTCACATCTGAGCTAATTATAACTAAGTCATCCGCTTATATTATACCAAGCAAGACCCTTTTGCAGTTTACTCGCTAGTGTCATCACTCACTGGACGAGCCTTTCTATTTGTACCAGTTGAGTACGTCTGCCCAAGACCCAGACAAAAAGCTTTGTACCTTACCACGGAAACTCCGCTATCAATGTCGTCTGGCCCAGTTGCCCCAACTGGACTTAACCATTTGACTTCTGACAATAAGAGGAAGAGAAGCCCTCTTGAGTAAGGGCTCTTGAGTTAGAGTTCGAACTCACCTTCTTTCTTCTATTTCATAGCCTCTTCCGTATTCTCAATCGGAATAGCCAGGCCAACAATCTTTTTCTTTTATTAGGAACCGAATCCGAAAGAGACGCAGCAGCAAGAGGTCCTGAATCAAATAGAGCAAGCAAGTCCGTATTCTGTTCGGCTTACGGCTTCATTCCCAGAGTAAGGAGAAAGAAGACACAGCGCCGGGGAATAGCTCCGAGAGGGACTTCTCTGAGTAAAGAGATAAGTAAGGGTAAGAGTCATTCCAATTGAGTAGGTGAAGAGTCTCTTTCGAGCGAGATCCTTTACCACGCCTAACTAAATGAAAGAAAGTAAGAGAGAGAGTGGCCGCCTATTTCTTAAATGAAAATAAAGGACTTCCTTATCCTAAGGCTGTCACTGAATGAATCTGGTAACTAATGCCGCCAGAGAGGCTGAGGTGAGTATCGTCGCATCGCCTCCGACAACTTCTTTTGCTTTGTAGCTACGGCTCTTATCCTTCCTAAGTGGTTCGTAAGTCTTTCTTAGTTTAGACTTCTAAAGACTGCTTGCGCCCCTTGTTCCTGCTTTAGCCTGTGAGGGATTGCTCTTGTTGTTCTTTTTAGTTTCAGTGAAGTGCTTATAGGGCTTAACTTCCGATTTAGCAATTTCTGTGATAGAAGAAGAGTATATTATAGAATAGACTATACCCCTAGACCCGGTATGGAAAGGGAGTAAGGTAATTCATCATCAACCAAGGCAGGAATCGTTAGAGTATTGTATTGCCCTCCAATAGGACTATACAGAGCAGCGGGAAGGTCGGAATCTAGTGAATCTGTCTTTAAAGTGTAGCTCCGCACCTTACCCATCGTGTAATGACAGTGTGCCTTCACCCCATGATCTTAGTGCTCCGATTGCGCCTTCTGTATCTGTAACTGTAAGTGCATATGTATACACTAATTTATACGTGGGTTCCGCTTCGGGGAAGACGAGTTGACTCCACAAAGCAGAAAATGCCTCGGATATTCCATTAACGGTTACCTAGCCCAGGAAAGGAAAAGAAAGGGCAATCTGCTAGAGGCACCTTCCTATTCCTTGCCGCAACGTATCCCAGGTTGGCTACCCTTCCCTTGCGAAATCCTAGGAGACTCTTGCTTGTAGGCGTAAGGAAGATTTCAGATTCACCGCTTGGACCTAAAAACAATCTACTAAAGGTCTTCCGATTCTGCTGCGGGTATTTTCTTTTCTTGGATCTTATCGATCTATGCCCTTTTGGTCTATGGGGTATCCCCCTTTTCCGCTTTTCTTTCTTTCATCTTCCTAATTCCTCAGGTAAGCTTCATGCCAGTCTGACTAAGGTAAGGGGGGAAGACCTCATTTCGTCATTCATATCTATTCGTCTTAGCCCTGCTTCGGCGATTCAATCCGACATTTCATTTCCCCCTTCATCATTTGATTTTTCGCATCTAAGAGCTGATCTTGCAAAAGGAGTACAGCGCGATAACAAGCGATTTGTGATCAATAAAAAGTACCACCGGATTCTGTACCCATCAGTCTTGGATCCTCACCTTAGACAGTTTCATTTGGTTATGAAAGAAAGGCCTTATCCCTAGCGTTAAGGTCTCTATCAAGCACTCTTCTAAAAGGAATGTCATGATACAAAGTGGGCTGGTCATCCGGGGCAACAAGGCACGCGAGCATGCCATTCATGAAAGTCTTACCTATAGAGTAAGTAGCTAAAGCAAGAGAGCCATCAAGCAAGCGATTGTAGGTACGCTAAGTAGTCCTCGGCCTTCCTACACGCATGCGTCCGCCTGCCTTTCTTTTGAACAACCAAGCTGACATAAGGATTCTAGCTCGCGCCCACTTAGAGCAGATGGAGATTCTCGGACGGGGAAAAGCGGCACTCGACATCTATTAAACAAGACCAAGAACAAAGCCATACCATGCCCTCGGGAGAAAGTAGTGATGATTGCCATGAATGCTGCCCTCGAGGACGTGTACAAGAAGGTCTTTGCCGATTCCTATCAACATGGTGCATCTCTTAGTAGAGGGGCGTGAAAAGTGGAGACTTTGACCGTAGGGATCAATTGATAGACATTTTTCTTGAGGAAGAGAATCCAGGATGAACGCTTTTTTCATTCGCTATGCGCTGACTGGATGCGTACTCGCGTGATCAATCGATGGACGGGGGAATTGCGTGAATGATGAGACCGGCCTAACCTAAAGTCAAGGCTCTTCCCTCTCTTGATGGCGAATCTTGATTGACTGACACTAGGAACCGATTCGGAGAAAGAAGAAGCATGGCATGAGATAGGCGGCGGAGAAATTTCCGATAGCGAATTACTTGACTCGATGGATGGAGGGAGAGCCCTCCAACTCAAGCACGAAATCAATGTTGAGTCAACAATCATCGAGAGGGGTACCACCAAGCGAGATCGAGACCAGCCCCTTGTATAGGTATAGGGTTCCAAACCTGCGCTTCTTCAAATATCCCATAAATCTAAATAAAGTAGGGACTTCAAAGCTTGACTAAGAAGGGAGAAAGTTGACTTTGAGAAAGAAAAGGGGCGCCCTAGCTGCAATCAAAAAACAGCGCTAACGAGCAAGAAAGGGCCCCTTACTATAGATAGGGCCTTAGCGCTTTACTAATAACAAACATATATAGGGCTTACTTTTTTCAGCTTGATCGGAATCGATTCTATGATTGAATAGCAGAAGTGCTACTTAGTAGTAGAAACTCGGAGAGACAGACAGAGAGGGGACTCTTTCATACCTGCTAACTCCTAGGATGAGAAGTAGGTCCCTTGTTTTTGGCAGGAAGAGTTCCAGCCTTTGTTGCCCCTCGGTAGAGTGAGTCTACTTAGCGAACTGGCAGGACGCGGAGATCTATTGATCAATATGAATCTCGAGAGTGGATGGTTGATCGCCGCCTCCTTGTCCTGGGGGCTCTCCGGCCAGGGAGGGGCTTGCTAGCGTAACCCTTTCTCCCGGTGTATGTGAAAAAGAGTGACAAACTCATTTTTCTTTGGTCATAGGTTGGTCCTAAGAACGAGAGTCGGCTTCCAACATTAAGTCCGTTGTTCCTCAGTAGCTCAGTGGTAGAGCGGTCGGTTGTTAACCGATTGGTCGTAGGTTCGAATCATACTTGGGGAGATTTTTTAGTTATCGCCTTTCTGACCTAGCGCTTGCCTCCGGTGGTGTCCTTCTCCTTTCTTTCTAAACTAGCAGAATCGTGGGGCATCAAAAGCGGTAAGTTGATTGTTGGTTCTTTCGGGCGGGAAGCAGGCCGGACCCTACGGGCGGGCATCTCCCGCAACGCAAGCACCATTGTTCGACACCACCCGAGAAGCAAAAGATTCGTCAGTCCAGGCTGAAAATACATGCATAGATAGTGGTTTAATGCCAAGGCCGACGACGGAAGCTCGGGACGGAGCCGTATGAGGCGGAAGTCTCACGTACGGTTCTCTGAGAAGGGAGTGGCTACCTACTGGAGCTTCGACCAAGCACCACCGGTCAATTCCGCTTTGGGGCCACCCCTGACTCTACCATTATTATAGGGGTATGGGGTTCGAGACAAAGAAAGATCAAGGCAGCATATCAGTTGTTCCTTTATACTTTACTTGGATCTGTTTTTATGCTATTAGCTATTCTGTTGATTCTTCTCCAAACAGGAACAACCGAT
>JAKWJD010001528.1:0-40903 GCA_027705065.1 Solanum peruvianum | reverse complement strand
AATAGTGAATGATATGTATTGGTAGTATTGTAAACCTGTCTATATGCTTAATGTATGCTTGCATGATATATGATTATGTGATTTTGATAAAACAAGCATGATGAAAGCTATTGAATCCCAAACCTTGAAAGAAACTTTAATCTACTTATTAATGATGATTCCTTGGTATAAAATAAGGCTTGATGAATTAAAGTAATGGGATTGATGATGCCTTGGTATAGAGGAGGCTTGATGAACGGATAGAATGAGATTAGTGGATCGGAGTGTCACGTTCCGACACATAGTATTAGTGGATCGGAGTGTCACGTTCCGACACTTAGTATTAGTGGATCGGAGTGTCACGTTCCGACACATAGTATTAGTGGGATGGGTGTCACGAACCAACACGTAGAATTAGGGGATCGGAGTGTCACGTACCGACACATATAGAGGATCGGAGTGTCACATTCCGACACATATAGGGGATCGGAGTGTCACGTACCGACACATATAGGGGATCGGGTGTCACGAACCGACACGTAGAATTAGGGGATCGGAGTGTCACGTACCGACACATAGTGGTAGGGGATCGGAGTGTCACGTACCGACACAAGAGGATGAAAGATAATAAATCTTGAAAGATGATAAATATACTCAATCTAATAAACTTAATTCCCAAATGAGTATGGTATTGAGGCTTGAGCCCTCATGGATGAACTTGATGGTACTTGTTGATGCTACATGTTGAGTTTATAGTTGATTTATAATATTGACTGATATATACTGTTGTCTATTTTGAGTTGGCCGATGATATCTACTCAGTACTTGTGGTTGTACTGACCCCCTACTTTTATGTTTTCTTCTTTGTTATTTGTGGAATGCAGCAAATGTTCCGTCAACTTCAACTCAAGTAGATCTAGCCAGTCTTCACTACCTTCGGAAATTCAGGGTTAGCTAATGCGTCTAGCTTGGACTGGATCTTCTTCTTCAAGTCTTGATGCCTTGAACTTCCGGCATGGACTAGCTTTTATTTGTGTTTTAGCTTCTTAGACGTTTTTAGTTTAGTAATTTGAGGATAGATGTTCTTGTGATGATGACTTCCAGATTTTGGGGATAATAATAATAGTTTTGAATTTTTTATTAATGAGTTTAAGTCTTCCGCATTATTTTTTGTTGATATATCTTGAAATGTTAAGGTTTAGATGGGTTGGTTCGCTCACATAGGAGGGTAAATGTGGGTGCCAGTCGCGTCCCCGATTTGGGTCGTGACAAACTTGGTATCAGAGCATTAGGTTCATTGGTCTCATCACACAAGAACGAGTCTAGTAGAGTCTTAAGGAACGGTAGGGGGACGCCTTTACTTTTCTTTGAGAGGCTATAGGACTTTAGGAAAATTCCATTCTTTCATTCTTTCTTTCGTGCTACTACTTGAGTCCAATTGGTATCTAGGGGATACAAATTGGTATCTGACCATCTTCACTCTATTTCGCAGATGGTTAGAACTAGAGCAACGACCGCACCAGCAGCAACAACGGCACGTCAAGAAACGTCTGAGCCAGCCACTGGGGATGTGGCTCGAGGAAGAGCAGCGACAAGAGGCCGTGGTAGAGGTCGTGGGAGGACGTCCTCTAGAGGAAGAGGACGAGCACCAAGCCCATCTGGTACTAGGGCGGTGACTCCTCCACCGACCGAGGAAGTGATAAGAGAGGGTGAGGAAGGGGAGAGTGAACAAGTGCAAAATGAGGAATTGCCACCCCAACCTACCCCAGAGATGATCAATCAGGTTCTTGCTTATCTTAGCGGGATATCTGATCAGGGTCAGGCACCTCCAGTGGTTTCTGCACCAACACCTCCGGTTTCAGAGATACGACATGCGGCTGGTATGGCTCCCCGTATGGATGCATCATTGGAGATAGGCACATTTCCACGTCTGACTAATGGGCCTATAATGACAAATGATCAGCATGAACTTTTAAGTAAGTTCTTAAAATTGAAACCTCCAGTCTTCAAGGGTGCAGAATCTGAGGATGCTTACGATTTCCTGGTTGATTGTCATGAGCTACTACATAAGATGGGTATCGTAGAACTGTTTGGCGTGGAGTTCGTGAGTTATCAGTTTCAAGGGAACGCCAAAATGTGGTGGCGGTCACATGTTGAGTGTCAACCAACAGAGGCACCACCTATGACTTGGGCATTATTCTCTAGCTTGTTTATGGAAAAGTATATCCCAAGGACTTTGAGAGATAGAAAAAGGGATGAGTTCTTGAGTCTAGAGCAAGGTAGGATGACGGTTAACGCATATGAGGCCAAATTCCGTGCATTATTCAGGTATGCCACCCAACTTTGTTTCAGTCCACAAGAACGGATTCGCCGTTTTATGAAGGGGTTGAGGTCAGAATTGCGGATTTCAGCCTTACAGGTAGCGGCTACGGCCAAATCCTTCCAAGAGGTGGTAGACTTTGTGATAGAGGTGGAAGGAGTGAAGCAAGATGACTTCACCACGACATCAACATCAAAAAGGTTTCGAAAGGGAGGTGAGTTCAACGGTTCGTATACTAGAGGACAGAGTTCCGGAGGTTACTCAGTTCGACCAATTTAGTCTTCACTACAGACTGTAGTTGGGGGTCCACCTCAGAACGGTCAACACTACTCCGAGAGACCTATTCCTGACTCCAGAGAGTGTTATGGATGTGGGGAGATTGGACATATTAGGAGGAATTGTCCAAAACAGAGTTACAGAACCCCAATAGCTAGAGGTAGAGGTGGTCATGGAAGAGGCCGCTTTTCTGGAGGACGTGGTGGTCGAGGTAATGGTGGTCACCACAACGGCAGAGGTGATGGGCAAACTGGAGCCAAGCCACTACGACACAACATGGTAGGGGCAATGGACAGACGGGTGATAGGGCCCATTGTTACGCTTTCCCCGGGAGATCTGAAGCGGAGGCGTCTGATGCTATTATCACAGGTAATCTTTTGGTTTGTGATTGCATGGCATCTAATTATTTGACCCTGGCTCCACGTTTTGATATGTATCTTCCTCATTTGCTAATGATCTAATTTGCATTGTGAATTACTTGACATGCCTATTCGTGTTTCTACTCCGGTGGGAGAGTCTGTGGTAGTTGAAAAGGTATATAGGTCTTGTTTGGTGAATTTTGTGGGGAGCAACACTTATGTAGATTTGGTTATCTTAGAAATGGTTGATTTTGATGTAATTCTGGGTATGACTTGGCTTTCTCCGAATTTTGCGATTCTGGATTGTAATGCTAAAACGGTGACATTAGCCAAGCCTGGGACAGATCCGTTAGTGTGGGAGGGCGACTACACTTCCAATCCGGTTCGTATCGTGTCCTTCTTCGTGCTAAGAAGATGGTTAGTAAGGGTTGTTTAGCCTTCTTGGCACATCTCAGGGATGACACTACCCAAGTACCTTTAATCGAAACGGTTTCGGTAGTCCGTGAGTTTTTGGATGTGTTCCCTGCAGACCTTCCTGGTATGCCACCGGATAGGGATATTGACTTCTGTATTGATCTTGAACCGGGTACTCGCCCCATTTCTATACCCCCTTATTGAATGGCTCCCGCGGAGTTAAGAGAGTTAAAGGCACAACTTCAAGAGTTGTTGAGCAAAGGCTTCATTAGACTAAGTGCATCTCCTTGGGGTGCTCCGGTTTTGTTTGTAAAGAAGAAGGATGGGAGTTTTCGGATGTGCATAGACTATAGACAACTGAACAAGGTAACTATTAAGAACAAGTACCCTCTTCCTCGCATTGATGACTTGTTCGATCAGTTACAAGGTGCTTGTGTCTTCTCTAAGATTGACTTGAGATCCGGTTATCATCAATTGAAAATATGGGCAACGGATGTGCCAAAGACTGCCTTTCGAACTAGGTATGGGCATTATGAATTTGAAATGATGTCTTTTGGTCTTACGAATGCCCCTGCTGCGTTCATGAGCTTGATGAACGGGATTTTTAAGCCATATCTGGATCTCTTTGTGATCGTATTTATTGATGATATACTGATATACTCTAAAAGTAAGAAGGAACATGAGGAGCATTTGAGAATGGTATTGGAAATGTTGAGGGAGAAAAAGCTTTATGCCAAGTTCTCTAAGTGTGAGTTTTGGCTAGATGTAGTGTGCTTCTTGGGGCACGTGGTTTCTAAGGATGGAGTGATGGTGGATCCTTCTAAGATTGAGACAGTAAAGAATTGGGTAAGACCCACTAATGTGTCAGAAATACGGAGTTTTGTTGGGTTAGCTAGCTACTACCGCCGATTGTCAAGGGATTCTCTTCTATTGCTTCCCAATTGACGAACATGACTAAGCAGAATGTTCCATTTGTATGGTCGGATGAGTGCGAAGAAAGTTTTCAGAAACTCAAGACTTTGTTGACTACCGCACCTATCCTCACCCTGCCGGTAGAGGGTAAGAACTTCATTGTTTATTGTGATGCATCCTATTCGGGTTTGGGTGCAGTGCTAATGCAAGAGAAGAACGTGATTGCTTATGCTTCAAGACAATTAAAAGTGCATGAACGTAACTATCCAACTCATGACTTGGAATTGGCCGCGGTAGTGTTTGAATTAAAGCAATGGAGGCACTATCTATATGGGGTTAAGTGTGAAGTCTATACGGATCATCGTAGTCTACAGTATGTCTTTACTCAGAAAGATTTGAACTTGAGACAAAGGAGATGGATGGAACTACTGAAGGACTACGACATCACTATTTTGTATCATCCGGGGAAGGCGAATGTTGTGGCAGAAGCCTTAAGTAGAAAGGCGGGAAGCATGGGAAGTCTAGCTCATTTGCAAGCTTTTAGACGCCCATTGGCTAGAGAAGTGCAGATTTTTGCTAATGACCTCATGAGGTTAGAAGTAAATGAGAAGGGAGGATTGTTAGCTTGTGTGGAGGCAAGATCCTCCTTCCTTGACAAGATTAAGGGGAAGCAGTTTGATGATGAGAAATTGATCCGGATTCGAGATAAGATGTTGCAAGGAGAGGCTAAAGAAGCAACAATCGACGAGGAAGGTGTTTTGAGGATTAAGGGAAGGGTATGTGTACCCCGCGTCGATGATTTGATCAACACTATTCTGACAGAGGCTCATAGTTCAAGGTATTCTATACATCCGGGTGCAACCAAGATGTATCGCGACCTAAAGCAACACTTTTGGTGGAGTAGAATGAAGCGCGATATTGTTGACTTTATTGCCAAATGTCCAAACTCTCAACAAGTAAAGTATGAACACCAGAGGCCCGGAGGAACGCTTCAGAGAATGCCCATTCCTGAATGGAAGTGGGAGAGAATCGCAATGGACTTTGTGGTTGGTCTTCCAAAGACAATGGGTAAGTATGACTCCATTTGGGTGATTGTTGATAGGTTAACTAAGTCTGCTCATTTCATTCCGGTCAAGGTGACTTACAATGCAGAGAAGTTAGCCAATATCTATATCTCAGAAATAGTTCGATTGCATGGGGTTCCACTATCCATCATATCAGATAGAGGTACGCAGTTACTTCTAAGTTTTGGAAAACATTGCATGCTGAATTGGGTACTAGGTTGGACCTTAGCACTGCATTTCACCCTCAGACCGATGGTCAGTCTGAGCGAACGATTCAAGTGTTAGAGGATATGCTTCGTGCTTGTGTGATAGAATTTGGTGGTTATTGGGATAACTTCTTACCCTTAGCGGAGTTTTCATACAATAATAGCTATCACTCAAGCATTGATATGGCTCCATTTGAAGCATTGTATGGTAGGAGATGTAGGTCTCCCATTGGTTGGTTTGATGCATTCGAGGTTAGACCTTGGGGTACTGACCTTTTGAGGGATTCGATAGAGAAAGTGAAATCTATCCAAGAAAAGCTTCTAGCGGCGCAAAGTAGGCAAAAAGAATATGCAGATCGGAAGGTTAGAGACTTAGAGTTCATGGAGGATGAACAAGTCTTGTTGAAAGTTTCGCCAATGAAAGGGGTGATGCGGTTTGGTAAAAGAGGTAAGCTAAGTCCGAGGTACATTGGGCCATTTGAAGTACTTAAGCGAGTAGGGGAGGTGGCTTATGAATTAGCCTTGCCCCCAGGGTTGTCCGGAGTGCATCCGGTATTTCATGTGTCCATGTTGAAAAGATACCATGGAGATGGAAACTACATTATCCGTTGGGATTCCGTTGTGCTTGATGAGAATTTGACTTATGAGGAGGAACCGGTTGCTATATTAGATAGAGAAGTTCGCAAATTGAGGTCGAGAGAGATTGCATCCATCAAAGTTCAATGGAAGAATCGATCGGTTGAAGAGGCTACTTGGGAGAAGGAGGCAGATATGCAAGAAAAATACCCACATCTGTTTACAGATTCAGGTACTCCTTTTCGCCATTGTTTTTCTTCTTTTGATCGTTCGGGGACGAAAGATGGGTAAATTGGTATCTATTGGAACGACCTGTTTAGTCGTTTTGAGCAGCAGATTTTATTTCTGGAAAATTGGCTGAGGCAACGGACCCCACGACGGACCGTCACAGGCACGACGGACCGTCGCAGGGTCTCGTTTCAATATACTTAGGAATTCTGAAATTGGGTACCGAAAATCGACTCTCTGAACTTCGTAACGGACTTGCAGGACGGACCGTCACAGACTCCTTAGTGAAAACTGGGGTCCTGGCCCTTACGACGACCTGCGTGACGGACCGTCGCAGGCACGACGGGCCGTCACAGGTTGCGCAAATGCCAGGCAGAATCGGATTCCTTTACACGTTTTAAGGGGCGTTTTGGACTATTCTTTCCTTAATTATAAAGTTAGAGGGTTAATATTAATAGGTCTAATTACTTGAGGGTAAAAAGAGGTAACCTTAAGTGAATTAGTGGGTTCTATTGTCCTCTTTTACACTTAATTATATGTTAATTAGGGTAAAAGAAAGAGGGTTTGAATAAAAGAAAACAGAAAGAACAAGAAAGAGAAAGAGAGAGAGAGTCGAACGAGGAAGAAGAAGAACGAGCTTGGGGATTTCTTGTTGATTCCAATTCTTCGGTGGAGGTAGGTTATGGTTTTTACGATACTCGTAGTGAACTCTTAATAGTGAATGATATGTATTTGTAGTATTGTAAACCTGTCTATATGCTTAATTGTATGCTTGCATGAATATGATTATGTGATTTTGATAAAACAAGCATGATGAAAGCTATTGAATCTCAAACCTTGAAAGAAACTTTAATCTACTTATTAATGATGATGCCTTGGTATAAAAGAAGGCTTGATGAATTAAAGTAATGGGATTGATGATGCCTTGGTATAGAGGAGGCCTTATGAACGGATAGAATGAGATTAGTGGATCGGAGTGTCACGTTCCGACACATAGTATTAGTGGATCGAAGTGTCACGTTCCGACACATAGTATTAGTGGATCGGAGTGTCACGTTCTGACACATAGTATTAGTGGGAGAGGTGTCACGAATCGACACGTAGAATTAGGGGATCGGAGTGTCACGTACCGACACATATAGGGGATGGGAGTGTCACGTTCTGACACATATAGGGGATTGGAGTGTCACGTACCGACAGATATAGGGGATCGGGTGTCACGAACCGACACGTAGAATTAGGAGATCGGAGTGTCACGTACCGACACATAGTGGTAGGGGATTGGAGTGTCACGTACCGACACAAGAGGAAGAAAGATAATGAATCTTGAAAGATGATAAATATACTCAATCTAATAAACTTAATTCCAAATGAGTATGTTATTGAGGCTTGAGCCCACATGGATGAACTTGATGGTACTTGTTGATGCTAATGTTGAGTTTATAGTTGATTTATAATATTAACTAATATAAACTGTTTTCTATTTTGAGTTGGCCGATGATATCTACTCAGTACATGTGGTTGTACTGACCCCCTACTTTTATGTTTTCTTCTTTGTTATTTGTGGAATGCAGCAAACGTTCCGTCAACTTCAACTCAACAGTAGATCTAGCCAGTCTTCACTACCTTCGGAAATTCAGGGTTAGCTAATGCGTCTAGCTTGGACTGGATCTTCTTCTTCAAGTCTTGATGCCTTGAACTTCTGGCATGGACTAGCTTTTATTTGTTTTAGCTTCTTAGACGTTTTAGTTTAGTAATTTGAGGATAGATGTTCTTGTGATGATGACTTCCAGATTTTGGGGATAATAATAATAGTTTTGCATTGTTTTATTAATGAGTTTAAGTCTTCCGCATTATTTTCTGTTGATATATCTTGAAATGTTAAGGTTTAGATGGGTTGGTTCGCTCACATAGGAGGGTAAATGTGGGTGCCAGTCGCGTCCCCGATTTGGGTCGTGACAGGTACTTAAATAATTTGAATCATATTTTGTGATATCTTCATCTTTATTTCTTTTCTGGCAATTGTTGAGTAAACATCCTCTCATGGTTATGTATTTAATTCAAAATTTCATAGTAAATGGATAACTTAAAAAAAGAACAAGAAAATAAAAAAAGGAATTTAGAAAAGACAAAAACAAATGAACTGACTTGAATAGTTCTTCGAACTTTTGGCTGAAAGGGGGAGAAATAGGAAAGTTGGGTATCAATAGTAGAAAGTAAAAAATTAGGGCTTAGAAAAAGGGAATATTGGGGACCTGGTTAAATATAATGAAAGGTGAAATTTACGAAGATCACGCACACACGCGCGCGAGCATACACCCGCACACGTGCATGCACGCACACACCCTCCATACACAACCGGTTAGGTCAATATCGACATTCCTGCCTGACAGCTACACTATTTTTCTTTTTTTGATGGTATTTTTGTTTTAATTTGTTTGTCTTGTTTTTTTAATTTTTTAAATATTTAAAAATTTTGTAATATATACTATAAATAATGATTATTACCAACTTAAAATACTTGAAAAAACATATAAAGAATTCGATTAATTCATAGAATTAATATATCTATGTCAAATAAAATCGGATAAAAGAAGTAACATACATTATTTAATTTGAAAACTACGTAGAAAGTATTGTAAATCTCAATAATTAACAATATTTGATTGACTTTAGAAATTCTATTTGTATTACATACATCAAGATAAGAGAAGTAGCATATATTATTAAACGAAGACTAGTACACTAATGATGATGATGTTGTTGTGCCTCCCCATACGATAATTAGATAGAGAGTTTCGAGAATAATGATGACAATTTTAGTTTGCATCGTCTATGGAGGAATGCTGAAGAGAAGAAATTTGAGTCAACTAAAGGACTAAATTCTAAGGATGATTGATTTTACCGAAACATGAGTTTATAATTTAGTCTCTTTGTTCGTATTAGAAGCAGAGAAATGGTTAAGGAAAACGGTAGACAGAAAAAGAAAAAAAATGTTCTTTTTTTCCATTGTAAATGTGACATTCAATAACTTTGTGTATTTATGATTTTGTATATGAGTACGAATTTCAGAATTTAGATCAAACACAAAGCTTGTGATAACAAAGACATATTAAATGGGAAAAGACTAAAAATACGGTATTAGGGGGAATTTTAGTAGTTAAGTTGGTTGACTATCTGAAAAATTGTTGACGAGAGTTTGATTCCCCACATTGTAATCTACTTCCTCATTTTCCTTTTCAATAACAAATAAAATATTTTAAAATAAATTATACAAAGAAAAATCAAATCATTCAACATTCAATGAGCAAATTAAAAGAGAGTTACCGATAATTAAATATTTGTAAATGTGACACTGATGGAATATAAATTCAATAACTTTGTATATTTATGATTTTCTGTATGAGTACGAATTTTAAATTAAGAATTTTAGAATTGAGATCAAATACAAAACTTGTTGATGAGAGTTCGATTCCCCACATTGTAATCTCCTTCCTCATTTTCCTTTTCAATAACAATCAAAAAATATTGTTAAAATAAATAATATAAAGAAAAATCAAATCATTCAACAGTCAATGAGAAAATAAATAAAGTTACTTCATTTAATCGGTTTTCAAATAATTTGAATCATATTTTCTTATATCTTCATCTTTATTTTTTTTCCTGACAATTGTTGAGAAAACATCCACTCATTGTTACATATATTCATTCAAAATTTTATAGTAAATGGATAACTTAAAAAAAGAACAAGAAAATAAAAATAGGAATTCAGAAATGACAAGAACAAATAAACTGACTTGACGAGTTGTTCGGGCTTTTGGCTGAAAGGGGGAGAAATAGGAAAGTTGGCAGACAATTGTAGAAAGTTAAAAAAATTAGGGCTTAGAAAAAAGGAATATTGGGTGACCTAGTTAAATAAAATAAATGGTGAACTTTACGAGGATCAAACATGCACGCACGTACATGCACACGCACTCACGCGCACATGCATGCACGCACGCACCTCACCACACACAATAACCAGGTTGGTCATGATCGACATGCCTGCAACTGCACTATTTATCCTTTTTTGATGGTTTTTTTGTTTTAATTTGTTTGTTTTTTAATTTTCTAAATATTTAAAAATTATGTAATATATACTCTAAATAATGATAATTGCCAATTTAAAATACTTGTAAAAAATAAATTAAAAAATCGATTGATTCATAAAATTAATATATCTATATAAAATAAAAAGGATGAAAGAAGTAACATATATTATTTAATTTGAAAACTACGTAGAAAGTATTGTAAATCTCAATAATTAACAATATTTGAATGATTTTTTGAATACTATTTGTGCTGCATACATCGTGATAAGAAAAGTAACATATATTATTAAACTTTTTTGAAGACGAGTACACTAATGATGGTGATGTTGTTGTGCCTCTCTATATGATAATTAGATAGAGAGTTTCGAGAAGAATGATGACAATTTTAGTTTGTATAGTCTATGGAGGGATGCTCAAGAGAAGGAATTTGAGTCAACTAAGGGACTCAATTCTAAGGATGATTGATTTTACCGAAACATGACTTTATAATTTAGTCTTTTTGTTCGTATTAGAAGAAGAGAAATAGTTAGGGAAAAAAGGTAAATAGAAAAAAGAAAAAAAATGTTCTTTCTTTTATATTGTAAAAGTAATACTGATGGAATATTAATTCATTAACTTTGTGTATTTATGATTTTGTGTATAAGTACGGATTTTTAAATTATGAATTTTGCAATTGAGAACAAACACAAAGCTTGTTAAAAATAAATAAGAAAACGAAGACATATAAAATAGGAAAAGACTAAATATACTGTATAAAGGATAATAAGTAGTTAAGTTGGTTGACTATCTGAAAAATTATTGACGAGAGTTCTATTTCCAACGTTGTAATCTCCTTCCTCATCTTCCATTTCAATAACAATTAAAAAACAATTGTTTAAAACAAAGAAAAAACAAATAAAACATTCAATGAGCAAATAAATAGAGTTACCTATTTAACCCATATTTAAATAATTTGAATCATATTTTGTGATATCTTAATTTTCATTCATTTTCTGGACAATTGTTGAGGAAACATCCTCTCATGGTTACGAACATTCATTTAAAATTTCATAGTAAATGGATAACTGAGAAAAAGAACAAGAAAATAAAAAAAGGAATTCAGAAATGAAGAGAACAAGCGAACTGACTTGCATAGTTGTTCGGACTTTTGGCTGAAAGGACGAGATATAGGAAAGTTGGGCGGCAATTGGAGAAAGTAAAAAAAAATTAGGGCTTAGAAAAAGGAATATTGTGTGACCTTGTTAAATAGAATGAAAGACGAAGTTTACGAGGATCATTCACGCACGCGCACACGCACACTCACGTGCGCACACCGCACACGTGCATGCACCCCCCCAATAACCAGGTAGGTCATGATCGACATGCCTGCCTGGCAGCTGCAGTATTTTTCCTTTTTTGATGATTTTTTAGTTTTAATATGTTTGTCTTGGTTTTTTAATTTTTTAAATATTTAATACTTATGTAATATATACTATAAATAATGATAATTACCAACTTAAAATACTTGTAAAAAACATATAAAAAAATTAGATTGATTCATAAAATTAATATATCTTTGTCAAATAAAAAGGGATGAAAGAAGTAACATGTATTATTTAATTTGAAAACTACGCAGATAGTATTGTAAATCTCAATAATTAACAATATTTGATTGACTTTTGAAATTATATTTATGCTACATACATCGGGATAAGAGAATAAACACATATTGTTAAACTTTTCCAAAGACGAGTACACTAGTGACGATGCTGTTGTTGTGCCTCTCCATATGATAATTAGATGAGAGTTTCAAGAAAATTGATGGAAATTTTAGTTTGTATCGTCTATGGAGGGATGTTCAAGAGAAGAAATTTAAGTCAACTAAGGGACTCAACTCTAAGGATGATTGATTATACCGAAACATAACTTTATAATTTAGTCTTTTTGTTTGTACTAGAAGCAGAGAAATGGTTAGGGAAAAAAGGTAGATAGAAAAGAGAAAAAAATATCATTTTTTATCATTTTAAAAGTGACAGATATGGAATATTGATGCAATATTAGTTCAATAACTTTGTGTATTTATGATTTTGTTTATGAGTACCAATTTTAAATTAAGAATTTTATAATTGAGATCAAACACAAAGCTTACTAAAAATAAATAAAAAAATGAAGACATATAAAATGGGAAAAGACTAAATATACGATATTAAGGGAAATTTTAGTAGTTAAGTTTGTTGACTACCTGAGAAATACTTGACGAGAGTTCGATTTCCCACATTGTAATCTCCCTCCTCATTTTCCTTTTTTTCAATAAAAAATAAAAGATATTGTTAAAATAATTCATACAAAGAAAAATCAAATCATTCAACATTCAATGAGCAAATAAATAGAATTACACCATTTAACGGGTATTTAAACAATTTGACTCATATTTTGTAATAACTTCATCTTCATTTCTTTTCTAGACAATTGTTGAGGAAACATCATCTTATTGTTACATATATTAATTCAAAAGCTCATAGTAATAGATAACGAAGAAAAAGAACAAGAAAATAAAAAGAAGAATTCATAAATGACAAGAACAAGCGAACTAAGTTGAAGAGTTGTTCGGACTTTTGGCTGA
This sequence comes from Solanum peruvianum, assembly GCA_027705065.1. Lineage (NCBI taxonomy): Eukaryota > Viridiplantae > Streptophyta > Magnoliopsida > Solanales > Solanaceae > Solanum > Solanum peruvianum. The sequence goes on along the minus strand of JAKWJD010001528.1, from coordinate 27,876 downwards.
AGGGGGGAGAAATGGGAAACTTGGGCAGCAATTGTAGAAAGTTAAAAAAAATTAGGGCTTAAGAAAAAAGGAATATGAGTGCCGTGGTTAAATAAAAAAAAAGACGAAATTTACAAGGATCACACACGCATGCACGGGCACATATACCCGCACACGTCGCGCACGCACCTCCCACACACAATAACCAGATAGGTCATGATCGACATGCCTGCCTGGCAGCTGCACTATTTTTCCTTTTCTGATGGTTTTTTATTTTAATTTGTTTGTCTTGTTTTTTAATTTTTTAAATATCTAAAAAATATGTAATATATACTATAAATAATGATAATTACAAACTTAAAATACTTGTAAAAAGCATATAAAAAATTTGATTGATTCATAAAATTAATATACCTATGCCAAATAAAAAGGGATGAAAGAAGTAACATGTATTATTTAATTTTGAAACTTATTTAATTTGAAAACTACGTAGAAAGTATTGTAAATCTCAATAATTAACAATACTTGATTGACTTTTGAAATCATATTTGTACTACACACATCGGGATAAGAGAATTAACATATATTATTAAACTTTTTCGAAGACGAGTACACTGATGATGATGATGTTGTTGTGATACCTTATAATTAGATAGAGAGTTTCGAGAATAATGATGGCAATTTTAGTTTGTATCGTCTATGAAGGGATGCTCAAGAGAAGGAATTTGAGTCAACTAAGGGACTCAATTCTAAGGATGATTGATTTTACTAAAACATGACTTTATAATTTAGTCACTTTGTTCGTATTAGAAGCAGAGAAATAGTTAGGGAAAAAAGGTAGATAGAAAAGAGAAAACAAATGTTCTTTTATTTCACTGTAAATGTGACGCTGATGGAATATCAATTCAATAACTTTGTGTATTTATGATTTTGTATATGAGTAAGAATTTTAAATTAAGAATTTTAGAATTGAGATCAAACACAAAGCTTGTTTAAAATAAATTAGAAAAAGAAGAGTTATAAAAAGGGAAAAGACTAAACATACGGTATTAAGGGAAATTTTAGTAGTTAAGTTGGTTGTACCTGAAAAATTGTTGACGAATGTTCGATTGCCCACATTGTAATCTCCTTCCTCATTTTCCTTTTTAATAACAATTAAAAGATATTATTAAAATAAATCATACAAAGAAAAATCAAATCATTCAACATTCAATGAGCAAATCAATAGAGTTAACCCATTTAACCGGTATTTAAATAATTTGATTCATATTTTGTAATAACTTCATCTTCATCCCTGTTCTAGACAATTATTGAGGAAAAATTCTCTCATGGTTACATATATTCATTTAAAATTTCATAGTAAATGGATAGCTGAGAAAAAGAAGAAGAAAATAAAAAAAAAGAATTCAGAAATGACAAGAACAAGTGAACTGACTTGAAGAGTTTTTCGGGCTTTTGGCTGAAAGGGGGAGAAATAGGAAAGGTGGGCGGCAATTGGCGAAAGTAAAAAAAATAGGGCTTAGAAAAAAGGAATATTGGGTAACCTGGTTAAATAGAATGAAAGAATATGTTTACGAGAATCAAGCACGCAGGCATGCATGCGCACACGCACACACGTGAGCATACACATGCGTGCGTGCACACACGTGTACACGTAGACACACGCACACGCGCACGCGCGCACACATGCACACGCATTCACACACGTACACACGATGCACCCCCCCCCCCCCCCCACATACAATAACCAAGCAGGTCATGATCGACATGCATGCCTAACAACTGCACTATTTTTTCCTTTTTGATGGTTTTTTTGTTTTTATTTGTTTGTCTTGTTTTTTAATTTTCTAAATATTAATAATTATGTAATATATACTATAAATAATGATAATTACCAGCTTAAAATACTTGTAAAAAATATAAAAAAAAATTGATTGATTCATAATTAATATATCTATGTCAAATAAAATGGGATAAAAGAAGAAACATGTATTGTTTAATTTGAAAACTACGTATAAAGGATTATAAATCTCAATAATTAATAACATTTGATTGACTTTTAAAATTCTATGTATGCTACATACATCGGGATAAGAGAAGTAACATATATTATTAAAATTTTACATAAAAAGTACTATAAATATAAGGGATATAATAAAAAAAAAAAGTAACATGTGCTCCTATTATTTAATTTTGAAACTACGTAAAAAGTTTTGTAAATCTCAATAATTAATAATATTCAATTGACTCTTGAAATTCTATTTGTGCTACATAAATCGAGATAAAAGAAGTGATATATATTATTTAAAAAATACGTAAAAAATAGAATAAATTACAATTATTAGAAACATAAAATATTTAAAGTCAATTTAATTGAATATCTACATTCTATCTATTTCATCTAAAGTGACACAAAAATAACAGATATTGAGTCTGTGCTAACACGGACACTTATTACTAGTGTTATAGCTAAGGCGTCAAGTTTACTCACAAGAGATATATGTATTTTTGAGTTAAACTTACATATTGTTAGGTGTTGTGGATTAATATAAATACTCCAACTGAAATGTTTGAGTAAACAAAAAAATCTTTTGACAAAAACGTCATATTATGGCTTAAAATTTTGTAGATATTAGAAAACTCACAAAAGTTTTAGGGGAAATGGTATGATATATTCCTCAATTTGTCATTTGGAGTTGATACGTCTTTGTTATGAAAGTGATTCATATATACCCTTATCGTTATACAAAAAGCTCACATATATTCATATTGTTACAAAATGAGCTCACATATATCCTTCATTTAATATAAGTGAATGTCACGACCCAAAACGAGCCGCGAGTGGCACCCACACTTATCCTACTATGTGAGCGAACTAACCAATCTAAAACCCCACATTTCAATACAATATAAGCAGAATATAATGCGGAAGACTTAAATCTCATTAATGAACATTGATTAAACAACTTCTAAAACTCAACAACTATTATTATCCCCAAAATATGGAAGTCATCATCACACCGGATTTCAGGGTGAGCTAATGCTTCTAGCTTGGACTGGATCTTCCTTTCATGTCTTGATGCCTTGAAGTTCCGGCATGGAATAATTTTTATTTATTCTAGCTTTCTAGACACTCTTAGATTTAGTAATTTGAGGATAGATGTTCTTGTGATGATGACTTCGAGATTTTGGAGATAATAATAGTTGTTGAGTTTTAGAAGTTGTTTAATCAATGTTCATTAATGAGATTTAAGTCTTCCGCATTATATTCTGTTTATATTGTATTGAAATGTGGGGTTTTAGATTGGTTGGTTCGCTCACATAGTAGGATAAGTGTGGGTGCCACTCGCTGCTCGATTTGGGTCGTGACAAACTTGGTATCAGAGCATTAGGTTCGTTGGTCTCATCACACAAGAACGAGTCTAGTAGAGTCTTAAGGAACGGTAGGGGGACGCCTTTACTTTTCTTTGAGAGGCTATAAGACTTCAGGAAAATTCCATTCTTTCTTTCTTTCTTTCGTGCTATTACTTAGATCCAATTGGTATCTAGGTGATACAAATTGGTATCTGACCATCTTCACTCTATTTCGCAGATGGTTAGAGCTAGAGCAACGACTGCACCAACACCAACACCGGCAAGACAAGAAGCGTCTGAGCCAGCCACTGGGGCTGTAGCTCGAAGAGGATTAGTGGCAAGAGGCCGTGGAAGAGGTCGTGGGAGGACGTCCTCTAGAGGAAGAGGACAAGCACCTAGCCCATCTTGGTACTAGGGCGGTGGCTTCTCCAACCACTGAGGAAGTTGTAAGAGAGGGTGAGGAAGGGGAGAATGAACAAGTGCAGAATGAGGTATTACCACCCCAACCTACCCCAGAGATGATCAATCAGGTTCTTTCTTATCTTAGCGGATTATCTGATCAGGGCCAGACACCTCCAATGTTTTCTACACCAGCACCTCAGGTTCCGGAGGTACAACATGCAGCTACTGTGGCTCCCCGTGTGGATGCCTCATTGGAAATAGGCACGTTTCCTCGTCTGACTACAGGGCCTATAATGACAAGTGATCAGCATGAACTTTTCAGTAAGTTCTTGAAATTGTAACCTCCAGTCTTCAAGGGTGCTGAATCTGAGGATGCCTATGATTTTCTGGTTGATTGCCATGAGCTACTACACAAGATGGGTATAGTAGAACGATTTGGTGTTGAGTTTGTGACTTATCAGTTTCAAGGGAACGCCAAAATGTGGTGGCGGTCACATGTTGAGTGTCAACCAACAGAGGCACCACCTATGACTTGGGCATCATTCTCTAGCTTGTTTATGGAGAAGTATATACCCCGTACTTTGAGGTATAGGAGGAGAGATGAGTTTCTAAGCCTAGAGCAAGGCAGGATGTCGGTTACTGCTTATGAGGCTAGGTTTCGTGCACTATACAAATACGCCACCCAGCTTTGTTGCAGTCCACAAGAGCGGATTCGCCGTTTTGTGAAGGGGTTGAGGTTAGAGTTGCGGATTTCAGCCTTACAGGTAGCGGCTACAGCGAAATCCTTTCAGGAAGTGGTAGACTTCGTGATAGAGGTGGAAGGAGTGAAGCCAGATGACTTCACCATGGCATCGACATCAAAAAGGTTTCGAAAGGGAGGTGAGTTTAATGGTACTTACTCCATAGGGCAGGGTTCAGGAGGTTACTCAGTCCGACCAATTCAGTCCTCACTACAGAATGTAGTTGGGGGTCCACCTCAGACCAATCAACATTTCTCTGAGTTTGGAGGTTATTCCCAGACCTTGTCATTCTCACAGAGACCGATGCTTGAATCCAGAGAATGTTATGGATGTGGGGAGACTGGACACATTAAAGGGTATTGTCCAAAACAAAGTTACAGACCTCCAATGGTCAGAGGTAGAGGTGGTCATGGAAGAAGCCGTCATTCTGGAGGACGTGGTGGTCCAGGTAATGGTGGTCACCAAAACGGCCGGGGTGATGGGAAAACTGGAGCCACTACAACACAACATGGTAGGGGCAACGAACAGACAGGCGATAGGGCCCATTGTTACGCTTTCCCTGGGCGATCTGAAGCGGAGACATCTGATGTTGCTATCACAGGTAATCTTTTGGTTTGTGATTGCATGGATTCTGTATTATTTGATCCTGTCTCTACATTTTCATATGTATCTTCCTCATTTGCTACTGGTCTTAATTTACCTTGTGAATTACTTGACATGCCTATTCGTGTTTCTACCCCGGTGGGTGAGTCTGTGATAGTTGAAAGGGTATATAGGTCTTGTCTGGTGACTTTTATGGGGAGCAACACTTATGTAGACTTGGTTATCCTAGAAATGGTTGACTTCGATGTAATTCTGGGTATTACTTGGCTTTCTCTGAATTTTGCGATCTGAGATTGCAATGCAAAAACTGTAACGTTGGCCAAGCCTGAGACAGATCCGTTAGTGTGGGAGGGCGACTACACTTCCACTCCGGTTCGTATCATCTCATTTCTTCGTGCTACAAGAATGGTTAGTAAAGGGTGTTTAGCTTTCTTGGCATATCTCAGGGATGACACTACCCAAGTACCTTCAATTGAGTCGGTTTCGATAGTCCGTGAGTTTCAGGATGTGTTCCTTGCAGATCTTCCTGGTATGCCACCGGATAGAAATATTGACTTTTGCATTGATCTGGAACCGGGTACTCGCCCCATTTCTATACCCCCTTATAGAATGGCTCCCGCGGAGTTAAGAGAGTTAAAGGCCCAACTTCAAGAGTTGTTGAGCAAAGGCTTCATTAGACCAAGTGCATCTCCTTCGGGTGCTCCTGTTTTGTTTGTGAAGAAAAAGGATGGGAGTTTTCGGATGTGCATAGACTACAGACAACTAAATAAGGTAACAGTTAAGAACAAGTATCCTCTTCCTCGCATCGATGATTTGTTCGATCAGTTACAAGGTGCTTGTACCTTCTCAAAAATCGACTTGAGATCTGGTTATCATCAATTGAAAATACGGGCAACGGATGTGCCCAAGACTGCTTTTCGGACCAGGTATGGGCATTATGAGTTCTTAGTAATGTCTTTTGGGCTTACGAATGCCCCTGCTGCTTTCATGAGCTTGATGAATGGGATTTTTAAGCCATATTTGGATCTCTTTGTCATTGTATTCATTGATGATATACTGGTATACCCAAAGAGTAAGAAAGAACATGAGGAGCACTTGAGAATTGTATTGGAAATGTTGAGGGAGAAAAAGCTTTATGCCAAATTCTCCAAGTGTGAGTTTTGGCTAAATTCAGTGTCATTCTTGGGGCATGTGGTTTCTAAGGATGGAGTGATGGTGGATCCTTCCAAGATCGAAGCAGTGAAGAGTTGGGCAAGACCCACTAATGTTACAGAGGTGAGGAGCTTTGTTTGGTTAGCTAGTTACTACCGCCGATTTTTCAAGGGGTTCTCTTTTATTGCTTCCCAATTGACAAGCTTGACTAAGCAAAATGTTCCATTTGTATGGTCGAACGAGTGCGAAGAAAGCTTTCAGAAGCTCAAGACTTTGTTGACTACTGCACCCATTCTCACCTTGCCAGTGGAAGGTAAGAATTTCATTGTCTATTGTGATGCATCCTATTCGGGTTTGGGTGCAGTGCTAATGCAAGAGAAGAATGTAATTGCTTATGCTTCAAGGCAATTAAAGGTGCACGAACGCAATTACCAGACCCATGATTTGGAGTTGGCCGCGGTAGTATTTGCATTAAAGCAATGGAGGCACTATTTATATGGAGTTAAGTGTGAAGTCTATATAGATCATCGTAGCCTACAGTATGTCTTTACTCAGAAAGATTTGAATTTGAGACAGAGGAGATGGATGGAACTACTGAAGGACTACGATATCACAATCTTTTATCATCCGGGAAAAGCTAATGTTGTGGCAGATGCTTTAAGTAGAAAGGCAGGAAGCATGGGAAGTCTAGCTCATTTGCAGGTTTCTAGACGCCCATTGGCTAGAGAGGTTCAGATTCTGGCTAATGACCTTATGAGGTTGGAAGTAAATGAGAGGGGAGGATTTTTGGCCTGTGTGGAGGCAAGATCTTCCTTTCTTGACAAGATTAAGGGAAAGCAGTTTAATGATGAGAAGCTGATTCGGATCCGAGATAAGGTGTTGCGATGAGAGGCTAAGGAAGCACAAATCGATGAGGAAGGTGTTTTGAGAATTAAGGGAAGGGTATGTGTACCCCGCGTCGATGATTTGATTCACACCATTCTTACAGAGGCTCATAGTTCAAGGTATTCTATACATCCTGGTGCAACCAAGATGTATCTTGACCTAAAGCAACATTTTTGGTGGAGTAGAATGAAGCGTGACATTGTGGAGTTTGTCGCCAAATGTCCAAATTGTCAGCAAGTAAAATATGAACACCAGAGGCCCGGAGGAACACTTCAGAGAATGCCCATTCCGGAATGGAAGTGGGAGAGAATTGCAATGGACTTCGTGGTTGGTCTTCCAAAGACAATGGCTAAGTATGACTCCATTTGGGTAATTGTTGATAGGTTAACTAAGTCTGCTCATTTCATTCCGGTCAAGGTGACTTACAATGCAGAGAAGTTAGCCAAACTTTACATCTCGGTAGTTGTGTGATTGCATAGAGTTCCACTTTCCATTATATCAGATAGGGGTACTCAGTTTACTTCTAAGTTTTGGAAAACATTGCATGCGGAATGGGGTACTAGGTTGGATCTAAGTACCGCATTCCATCCTCAGACCGATGGTCAGTCTGGGCGAACGATTCAAGTGTTGGAGGATATGCTTCGTGCATGTGTGATAGAATTTGGTGGCCATTGGGATAGCTTATTACCCTTAGCAGAGTTCTCCTACAAAAATAGCTATCACTCAAACATTGATATGGCCCCATTTTAAGAACTGTATGGGAGAAGATGTAGGTCTCCCATTGGTTGGTTTGATGCATTTGAGGTTAGACTTTGGGGTACTGAACTTCTGAGGGAATCGCTAGATAAAGTGAAATGCATTCAAGAGCTTTTAACGGCTCAAAGTAGGCAGAAGGAATATGCAGATCGAAAGGTTAGAGACTTGGAGTTCATGGAGGGTGAGCAAGTCTTACTGAAGGTTTCGCCCATGAAAGGGGTGATGCGGTTTGGTAAAAGAGGTAAGCTAAGCCCAAGGTATATTGGACCATTCGAAGTACTTAAGCGAGTAGGGGAGGTGGCTTACGAATTAGCCTTGTCTCCAGGGCTGTCCGGAGTGCATCCGGTATTTTATGTGTCTATGTTGAAAAGATACCATGGGGATGGAAACTACATTATCCGTTGGGATTCAGTTCTGCTTGATGAGAATTTGTCTTATGAGGAGGAGCCTGTCGCTATTTTAGATAGAGCAGTCCGCAAGCTGAGGTCAAGGGAGATTGTATCTATCAAAGTCCAATAGAAGAATCGGCCGGTTGAAGAATCCACTTGGGAGAAAGAGACTGATATGCAAGAAAGATACCCACACATGTTTACAGATTCAGGTACTCCTTTTCGCTCTTGTCTTTCTTCTTATGATCGTTCGAGGACGAACGATGGGTAAATTGGTATCTATTGTAACGACCTGTTTAGTCGTTTTGAGTAGCAGATTTTATTTCTAGAAAAACTGGCTGAGACGACGGATTCCACGACGGACCGTCGAGGGGTCTTGTTCCAAAACACTTAGAATTCTGAAATTTGGGAACTGAAATCGACTCTCTGAACTTCGTGACGGAATGGCAGGACGGACCGTCGTGGGCACGACGGACCGTCACACATCTTCCACATAAATTAAGTCTCTGAACTCTGTGACGGAAGCAGCAGGACGGACCGTCGTAGGCACGATGGGTCGTCATAGGCTGTGTAATCTCAGGCTGGGTTGGATTTCTGTTAAATGTTTTAAGGGGCGTTTTGGACTATTCCTGCTTATAATTATAAAGTTAGTGGATTAATATTAATAATTCAATTACTTGGGGGGTAAAGGAGATAACCTTGAGTTAATTAGTGGGTTGCTTTTGTCATCTTTTATACTTAATTATATACTAATTAGGGTAAAAGAAAGAGGGTTTGAATAAGAAAAATAGAAAAAACAGAGAGAGAGAGGAGAACGCACGAACGAGAAAGAGGAGAAACGAAGAGGAAACAAAGCTTTGGGGAATTTGCTTGCTTGATCACTAATCTTCGGTGGAGGTAGGTTATGGTTTATGCTATTCGTAGTAAACTCTTAATAGCGAATGATCTGTATTGGGTAGTATTGTAAACCCTTCTATATGCTTAATTGTATGCTTGCATGAATGTGATTATATAATTGTGATAAAATAAGCATGATGAGGCTATTGAATCCTAAATCTTGAAAAACCCTAATCTACTTTGTTAATGATAATGCCTTGGTATAAAAGAAGGCTTGATGAACAAAAGTAGTGAGATTAGGGGATCGGGTGTCACGTTCCGACACCAGGATAGTAATAGAGGATCGGGTGTCACGTTCCGGCACCAGGATAGTATATGAGGATCGGAGTGTCATGTTCCAACACCATGATAGTATATGGATCGGGTGTCACGTTCCGACACCAGGATAGTATATGAGGATCGGAGTGTCACGTTCCGGCACCAGGATAGAATATGGATCGGAGTGTCGCGTTCCGACACCAGGATAGTATATGGATCGGGTGTCACGTTCCGACACCAGGATAGTATATGAGGATCGGAGTGTCACGTTCCGATACCAGGATAGTATATGAGGATCGGAGTGTCACGTTCCGACACCAGGATGGTATATGGTGCGGAGTGTCACGTACCGACACGAGAGGAATAAAGATAATGAATCTTGAAATATGTTAATATACTCACTTTAATGAACTTATTTCCCCAAATGAGTATGGTATTGAGGCTTGAGTCCTCATGGGTGTACTTTGCGTACTTATTAATGATTATAGTACTTGTTGTTGCTACATGTTGAGTATTGTAGTTGATTTATGATATTATCTAATATATATTGTTTTATATTTTGAGTTGGCCGATGATACCTACTCAGTACTTGTGTTTTGTACTGACCCCTACTTGTATGTGTCTTTCTTTGTTATTTGTGGAGTGCAGCAAACGTACCATCGTCTTCAACTCAACCGCAACTCTAGCCAGTCTTTATTACACCGGATTTCAGGGTGAGCTAATGCTTCTAGCTTGGACTGGATCTTCCTTTTCATGTCTTGATGTCTTGAAGTTCCGGCATGGACTAGCTTTTTATTTATTCTTTGCTTTCTAGACACTCTTAGATTTAGTAATTTGAGGATAGATGTTCTTGTGATGATGACTTCCAGATTTTGGGGATAATAATAGTTGTTGAGTTTTAGAAGTTGTTTAATCAATGTTCATTAATGAGATTTAAGTCTTCCGCATTATATTCTGTTTATATTGTATTGAAATGTGGGGTTTTAGATTGGTTGGTTCGCTCACATAGTAGGATAAGTGTGGGTGCCACTCGCGGCTCGATTTGGGTCGTGACAGTGAATAAATTAGCTTTAATTATATTTCTGACTTTTAATTTAAAAAAAGTTCATGTAAGGGTATATATGATCCTTCTAGCAACGTTTAAGGTATATTTTAATCTTGTAGATACATAAATTATTTTTGACGTCTTTGATTTCATTATTTAAATTTGTTATTCTTATTTAATTTTTTTCTTTCATTCCTTAGCGTAAAGAAAAATAAGTAAAACTAATTTTTGTGGCTATATTATAATTAATACTTTGTTTTACTATATTGTTATTTAGTTTTTGTATTCAAAAAAATGACTGGGTCGTGTATGATAAAGTTTACAAGAAAATTAGTGAAACATGAATTAATTTGACCATAATAATAATAAATTTAAGGGGGAAGGGACAAATATACCCTAAACTATCATAAATGGTATACAAATACCCTCCGTCATACTTTTGGGACATCGTTGCCCTCTAAGCTATCACAGTTAGACAACTTAAAATTCAACTAAGCATTTATCACACCGCCCACTAAATCAACTAGCTCCTAGATGACTTAGAATTTGACTAAGCAGCAAACAATGTTGCCCACTAAATCAGTTTAGACTCAATTTATTTAGAATTTTACAATGAACACAAGATCTGAATCCTTTATAGATTAGGAACAGATTTACAATGAAAGTACAGAAGATATAATCCTAAAACAACTAGACAACTTCACCTCTATTAAGTCCTTATTGCTCTTGAGGATGATTCTTCACCTTTTGTTAGCCTTTACAAGAGTTCTTGAGAATTTTCAAGTTGTTAAAACTTATAAAATGATAAATACAAAACTCAAACTTAATAAAGATACTTCAGACTCTATCAGATCCTTTTGTTGAGTATGAGTATTTTTTCTACCTTAAAGATGACTTTTCTTTAAATTTTGTGTGTTTTTGTGTGCCAACATCTTGTGTTTGTGTTATGAAGAAGAGACTAATTTAAAATAGATACAAACCCTTGGGACAAGACCATTTGTTGAAGGTCTGTTGTCATGAAAAATTGTGCACCAACCACATCAGTTGGCAGGCTGTTGAAAGTTGTCTTTTCCTCCTTTTCTCGTTCGCATACTTTCCGGTGACCAGGTCCCTTGCTGCATGTTGTTGACATCCGATTTTTGCCTAACATTTTCAAAGTTCGTAACTTTTAAAATTTATTTAATAGTTCAAAATAAATTTTTATAATTTTAAATAAGTTTATCGATAATTATCTTTATTTATCAAAATTTAGAATTTTTTATTAGTTAATTTTGAAAGTGCACTTTTACATGTCATTAGTTACATTTATTATTATTTTTTTGATTCATTTTATTTGCTACATTTGTTAATATTCATGTTGATATTTTGCACTGTCTAGAAATTTATTCAAATATGAATATAATTTGCATAGTTGATCGATAATTTTGGGCCACAATTCTAAGCCTACAAAATTTGAGACCATTACATAATTATTTATGGAAAAATTATATATAATTACAAACTAATAATTCAAATTAAATGTTAAAACCACACGTTGATTTAATTGTTCCTTGTAGCAAACTGTTTGTCAGTTGCCTCTCTCCCTGAAACTCTGGCTCACCAATCTCCCTCTCTCGCTCGCTCCCTCTTGCTTTTATACAAACACAAATGTATAAAATGCATTTGTGTTTGTATAAAGCGGGAGAAAATTGTATATATACATATATTTCATTTTCCTCTCTCCTCTCTTCCAAAGCTCCCCTCTCTCACTTCTACAAACAGAAACAAAATGTATAAATTGTGTTTCTATTTGTATAAAACGAGAGAAAATTATATATACACATGCAAATACATGTATCTTCGTCCTATACACTTATAATTATATAACACAAATATTCCCCTGCCCATTTTTTTCTTTCTCTCTATCTCATTTTATACATAAACAAATTATGCAATTGATCTTTAATATATGTATAGCGAATTATACAACTGATTTCTTTATATATGTACAGCGAATTATATAGTTTTTTTTATGTGTATAGCAAATTACCCTATGATCTATTGAAATATTATTCAGACAGAAATATTTCCAAATAATGTCCAAGTGCCTACACACACTCACATAATGTTCTTTTTTTCCATCAAGCTCCTATATGACAAACATTTTTTCTTTTGAATATGTACAAGTTATTAATCAATAATTTAAAAGAACTAAAATCCTTAAGCTTTCATATCTTCACACACAGTGGCGGATTCATGATTTTTATTTAGGGGGTTCGAATAAAAAGAGAGTAATGATTTGAACCTCTAAACCACTAAGTCATTCTCTATCTTATATTCAGGATGTTCAAAATCAATATATAAACATAAAAAATCTTAAAATACCTTAAATATACAAGTAATTTTTTTTGAACCCCCTCAGCATACTCTAGATCCGCCCCTGTTTACACTGCCTCTGTATGTGTATGGATGATATGATCATATTCTCTGTGCACCTACATGGAAGTTTGATGTCACTATAGGTCAGTCGTTATCAGCTAGATAGAAAAGAATAATACAACTCAAATGCTATCAAACTCAGAAAATAAGAAATTTTGATCATTTGAGTTGCAGTTATACACGTCTGGTACTGCTTGATTGATTATTGGTCCATTTTCGAAGAGTCTAATTAATTTATTTATTTTAGTATTCGGTTGGTTGCTTAGATGGTTCCTGTTTTAGTATTTCTACTTTCTCAACTTTTTGTTCTGAATTTTGTGTATAATATTCTGTCATCTCTTTGCTTTTCTTGGTAAAGTTAATGAGTAAAGTATGCACTTCACTACAAATGATTGAAGTTATTATGTAGAATCTTGATCAACATCAAGACTTTTTGAAAGATTGCAAAAGAAAGGTGTTAATAGTGACAAAAAGAGTTAATGTCTTAGATGATCACTCAACTAAAAACTCTGAGCGTCGATGAGGGTTAAGTTGGAGATTTTATCTTCGAGATAGACTACCTTTTTCAGTACTTTGACAATGGAAAGAGGGCGAAAGAAAGTTGCTCGGCGATGGTGGAGTTTGGGAATGCGAATGGGGAGTTTCAGGTTTTTGGTGGGGGAAGAAAATTGAAGCTATTAGTTAAAACATATGGAGGGTTGAACTCATTTAGGCTTGTCATTATCATTTGCTATAAGATGAAGTGTTTTGGGTTGTAATTTGGAGTGGGTGGGTTTTAAAACTAATTTGGGCGAGTTTTTAAATTATGGATTGAAATTTAATAAATTTTGGGTAGGTATTTTAGATTGGGATACGTGTCTCGCTGTTAATAGAAAGGGTACATACACTTTAAAATTTGGATGGCAGGGGCACCAATATCCAAAAATATGACAGAGGATATATATATACCATTTATGATAGTTTGGAGTATATTTGTTCTTTTTTCCTGAAGTTTATTATTATTATGGTCAAATCAATTTATGTTTCACTAATTTTATTTTTAACTTTATCATATACGACTCAATTATTTTTTCAAATACAAAAGCTAAATAACAATATAGTAAAAAAATATTTTTAAATTATAATACAACCGCAAAAAAATTATTTGTTTTTCTTCTTTACGCTTAGGAATGAAAGAAAAAATTAAATGAGAATAAGAAACTCAAATAATGATAATCAAAGACGTCAAAAAACAATTTAGGTATCTAAAAGATTAAAATATACTTTGAACTTTGCTAGAAGGATCATATATACCTTACATGAACTTTTTTAAAATTAAAAGTCAGAAATATAATTAGAGATAATTTATTCACTTCTGTTAAATGAGGGGTATATGTGAGCTCATTTGTAACGGTAGGGGTATATGTGAACCTTTTTTTATAACAATAAGAATATATATAAATCACTTTCATAATGAAAGACATATCAAGTCCAAATGACAAATTGAGAGATATATCAGACCATTGCCCCTAAATATTTTGTCTGTTTTCTAATATCTACAAAATTTTAAGTCAATCATCTAACGTTTTTGTCCTAAGATTTTTTAATTGGTTTACTCAAAATTTTCATTTGGAGCATTTATACTGATCCGCAATGCCTAAGCAATAGGTAAATTTAACTCATAAATACAGATCTCTCTTGTGAGTAAACTTGACGTCTTAGGTATAACACTAGTCACAAGTGTCGTGTTAGCACAGACTTAATATTATTTTTTTTGTTTTACTTTAGATGACACAAATAATGTTTAGATAGTCAGTTAAATTGACTTTAAATATTTTAAATTTTTAATAATTGTAATTAATAGTATTTTTGCGTATTACTTCTCTTGTCCGATGTATGTAGCACATATAGAATTACAAGAGTTAATCAAATGTTATTCATTATTGAGATTTACAATACTTTCTACGTAGTTTTGAAATTAAATAATACATGTTACTTACTTCTTTTATCCCATTTTATTTGACATAGATATATAAATTTTATGAATCAACCAAATTTTCTATATATTTTTTACAAGTATTTTAAGTTGGTAATTATCATGATTTATAGTTTATATTACATAATTTTTAAATATTTAGAATATTAAAAAACAAGACAACAAATAAAACGAAAAAAACCATCAAAATAAAAAAACAATAGGCAGCTGCCAGGCATCATGACCTGCTTGGTTATTGTCACTTTTAATTATATATAACTGACAATATATATATAATATATAATATATATATATATATATATATATATAGATATATATATATATATATATATATATATATATATATATATATATATATATATATATTAAAATTTAGCCAATCATTCATATATCATGCTAACCCAAATCCATTATACAGATCTATCCAATTTTAGTTTAAGTCACAATTACATAATTTTGACCCTATGTATTTTAAAATATATGTATCTGGACGTATTAGAATGTATCAAAATCTGATAAAATTCGTAAATTAATTCCTAAACTAGTGATATTTTCATAAATTACCCATAAAATTAGCCCATCTTAAACATAATTTATCCAATCCATTTAATTTTGTTGTGGTTATGACTCACTCATTTATTAACCTAGCTCACTTCGGTCCTCTCGATTAATCATCTACAAGTTGGGATGATATATTGATCCATGATATATATAAATTTTGTTATATATAGTCGGTATAAAAAAGAGATAATAACCAAAAGCCTCCCCAAGCTATTACTAAATTCTCAACTAGACACTTATTCTTCACAGAGGTTCTATTACCCCCCCCCTATATCTTTTAAAAGTGAAGCGCCCTACAAACTCATGTCCAGATTTGTATTAGGCAGTAGACAACACGCGCTGCCACGTCATACTACCTTTTTAAAAAAAATATAAACATAATAATAATTCTTTTATACTTCACTTTTTTTGTTTTATATTTTCATCTTCACCTTTTCTCTTTCTTTTCTATTTCTCCATTTCATTTTGCTTGAAAGCTTCTACAGATTTCATGACTACCGCATCTTTGGCATTCATTGGAATTCTAAACACCAGGAAATCTCATTCTTTAAAGCTAGAGACAAATAAAAAACTTTATCACTGAAAATTGTTTCTTTCTCCGCTTTATAACATTTCAATAAGTGGGTCTTCCTCATTAAAGGGTATGCTACCAAATGATTTTTTTAATGAATTCTTCTCCATTAATTGAACCTAATACTTAGTGAACTACTCTATTAATGACTAGTCTAAAGTTCGATTCTACTTACTTTTTTATTTTTTTTTTATTTTGAGCAACCAACAAATTTTTAAAGTTTTTAAAAATGAAGAGATGACAAAAATTATGTGATTTAAAGGTGAGACTTGTTGATGAATAGTTAAGGAGGCGGTAACCTGGTGGTCGAGGTGAGCCACCACTATCTATGGATCTATGAAGATTAAAGAGAAAGGATAAAGAAGATAAAAAGAATTAAAGAAAACATAATTTTTTCTTTAAAAAAAATAGAATGTTAATATGAAATAAATTAAATATTTATAAAGAAAATATTTCAATTATCTTTTTTATCTCTCACTCTCCCAAGAGAGTGAACTACACCTCCTTTGCCACATCAATATTTAGGGAGGAAATAATTTCACTTTAGAATAGTTTAAGGGGGTAATAGGACCCCCGTGAAGTATGGATGTATAGTTGAGAATTCGACTATAGATTGGGGAGGCTTTTGGCCATTTTTCTCTATAAAAAAATGAAAACAAATCTTTTACCACTTAAAAAAATATAAAGACATAAAAATTTAAAACATTATTAAAATTGAGTGTATGGAATTGTATCTTGTTTTGATTTTTTTCCCCATTATAATCATTTAACTTAAGTAACATTTTGACAAGTCACTAACCAACTCATTTATAAACTTAAGTCAATTTAATCAAAAGTGAATTCAACATTTGATAATTATCAGTCTCATCATTTCTGGAAAGTTGTGTTCGTTCTAAAGAAAAATAAAATATACAAATATCATTGGTCTACTATTTTGTTACGTTGTACTAAATTAGCATATATTATTGAAAAATTAATGAAGTTTTTTTCCTTTTGACTTTTCTAAATAAAATCAACATAATTCACAAAAATTTATGATTAATGAAAAATTACAACTTTTTTCTAATAATTTCTTCAGTTAAATTAAATTAACTGATACATGCTATAGGAAAACTTTTGGGAAAACTATCAATTTTTTAATTTGAAGATTTTAACTTTTGTTAAATAACTACGCTAGTATTGTCACTTGAAAATAATGTGTTCTTTTAGTAGTGCACTATCTTCAATGTGAAGTTACCACTGGTTAATAAATTTACATATAACTCGATTAATATTATTTTTGTTGATATTATTATTTTAAATGATTTTGAAAATTAAGAAAAGAGTAACATTAAATGGATAAATTTTAAAAATGTTTTAATTTTATTTAAATAAAAATTTGAGGTAGTAAAAAGATAGAGCAAATATATAATTTTAAATAAAATAAGATTGTGAAATAAAAAAAAAGAAAGATACGAGCCAAAACAAAGGACTAGCCACAAAATTATTATATGAAAAAAATAATTAAAAAAGAGAAATAATGTTTTATCGTCCCCATATTATCTTTGTGAGATAAAGTACCACTTTTTACCATGTTAATATTCTAATTTAGATTTAAGTCTAATATTTAGGTACCGTGCTATCCCAAATTCATAATATAAATTGATTATTAATCAGTTAGATCTTAATCACCTATCAAATGACCCTTAAATACTTAAATGTAATGAAAATATTGCTTGGAATTTATATTTTACTGTGTGTGAGAGAGAGAGACTTGCTAAAAAATTTTAAAAAATATGTGAGTTATTGTGTGTAATAATTACTAATAAATTATTGCTAAAATTAAATATGATGATATGTTATTTCAGAAAAGTGATTTACCATGATAAAGTTGTTGCTAAAAATATTCATAAAAGATTATTAACCAATTTTCTTGTCCGTTTTTTTTTTTTTGGCAACAATTAAGTTTATAGATAAAAGAATAATTTCTTGCAACATTATTTTGTTGCTAAATAATCCCATAAGTCGTAACGATGTGAGTTTTTACCAATAAAATCTTATAGATGGCAATAACTTTGTTTGTTGTGTAAATCATTGCATAAGTTTTTTCCATAATAATATACATCAACACCCACTACAATTTTTTTTCTTATTGCCAAAAGCACTTTTGGCAACAATATTGAAATTTCACAACAAGAAAATTGTTGTTGTTGTTGTATTATTATTAATATTATTATTATTATTATTATTATATTATTATTATTATTAGTATTATTATTATTATTATTATTATTATTAATTAATAATAATAAATAATAATAATAATAATAATAATAAAATAATAAAATAATAATAATAATAATAATAATAATAATAATAATAATAATAATTACACATTCCTTAAAATTTTAATTACATTTTTAATTCTAACAAAATTACGTATGTACTTGTCATTGGTACTCAACTAATGATTATATTTTTTAATTATAAATTTTTATACGATTATCAATATCATCTTAATATTCATATAATTATATGAATGAGAACCCTAGGCCTGCCTATGTGGTGCCACCACAAATCAGGATTCCTTTTTAACTTATTAATTTTCAAAATTAGCCTTCCTTTTTATGAATAGTTGTGACTTTTTATGAAAAGTTATGACTTTATAAAGAGTTGGAACTTTTACGAAGATTTGCTAATTTTATGAAGAGTTGCAACTTTAATGAAGAGTTGCAAATTTTAGAAAAATATATGACTTTTATGAAAGATTGTAACTTATCGAAAGAGTTGTGCCTTTCCAATAAGGCACAACAAGCACTAATTCATTCTATCTTATCAAGACATTCTATCGATTAGTGACATTCAAAAAATAAAGGAATATAGTGGGATGATAAGTATTGTACTCAAGCTTAATCAAACATTTGGGGTTCAAATGTAGGGTTGGGTCAATGAATTACCCTTCAGAGTAGGATAAATCTATATTAATCAAATATAAAAGAAATATTTATGTCCTCATAAACTTTAGATTAGAAGTCCCAAAAAAGTGAAGTTTTAACCATATTGATCAAAACATAAACAACAAAATATGTCTTTTGTCTATCAAAGTATTGTCATCGATTGCATATGATCTTGAATAAGGTACTTGCCAATACATCATTATTTGAGCGACATACATTATTTCATTGAAATCCAAGAGATGTTTTTATATTTTAATAAACTTATCAAGTGCACAACTAATTATATAAGATGTATAATAATTAGATTCTGTATGTAGAGACCTTGAATAGGAGGAAAACTCTGGTAGTTGATGATTAAAATGTTTGAACCACAATTTGAAAATACAAAATATAGACAATGAAACAATTACATATCTTTTCAAAAGACATTGTTGATGAACAACTACAATAAAATGAAGAATTAATAACAAAATCCATAAACACTTAGAATCAAATCTTTTTGTTTTAAGATTAAAAAAATATTTCATATTTTCTTTGAATAAAATATTCTTGAAAATTTATCATAGGGTTGTACCTTCTTGAAAACACTTCTATTATCAAATGCTCAGAAGTAGATTAATTACGTAGTTCCACCATTGCGCCTACCTATGTGGCGCCACCACATATAAGAATTTCCTATTAATTTATTTATTTCTAGAACTAGTCTTCTCCTTTTCATAAAAAGTTGTGACTTTTATGAAACGTTACGACTTAAACGAAAAATTGTGACTTTGATAATTTTTTTTGACTATTATGAAATGTTGTGAGTTGAATGAAGAGTTGATACTTTTATGAAAAGTTGTGACTTTTAATAAAAGTTGCGACTTTAATGAAGAGTTGCGACTTTTATGAAAAGTTGCAACTTTTATTAAAGGTTGTGACCTTTTCAAAGGGTTTCAACTCTTCCAAATAGTTGTAAACTTTTTGATAAGGCACAATAATTGTTTTTTAACAATACCCTTTGTTGTCTATAAATAGGGGGATTTCCTCTCATTTTAAAACAACAAAAATTCTAAACCTCCTCTTCTTCTTTTTCTCCTTCTCCTTCTCCTTCTCCTCCTCCTCCTCCTTCACAATTAAATATTTGTATACATTTCTCCTGAGTGGATCACTAACACCATTTCTTATTAAGGATAAATGATAATATGTAATAATTTTCATTTTCCTTTACATTATAATGTATGTTACTACGTAATCTTGTATGTACGATAATATAGTGTTCTAAATATAATGTCGAATATGTTTTAAGGACCTTTTTTTTATAAATTCTTTGATACATAATTTGTGCGCGAAGCACAGGTAATTTTACTTGTTTAATATTCAAATAATAAGCCTAAATAATATTATCAAGCTCTTTTAGAAAAATTGGTTGAATTATGCTAAATTTAGCCAAAATTCACATCCTATTTTAACTCATAAATCGATCCAATACTTGACCCATAAAAAAAACAATCCAACTGATCCTCGTGAACTTCGTCTTTCATTATGTTTAACCAGGTGACACTATGTTCCTTTTTTCTAAGCCCTGATTTATTTTTACTTTCGTCAATCGCCGCCTAACTATCCTATTTCTCTCTGAAAAAACCTTACCTCAACACAAGAACCAAGTTCTTGTGCTTTTGTAGCAACACAATAAAACAGAGATTTTATGATGGAAATCTTCCTAGCTCAAGGAAGGGAAAAATCACACTGAAGTTTTATATTAATTGAAGATTTACAACTCACTTAATCAATGAATCTAACTCTAAGTCAAACTCGCTTCTTGTTTACAAAAAATCTCAACTCTTCTTAACTCTAACCACCCAAGAAGTCAAACCCGCTTCTTGTTTACAATCTCTCAACCTCTCTCTTACTTTACCCGAAGAAGTCAAACCCACACATTGTTAGGATTTTCAATAAAGGGGCTCAAAATTCGTAGAAATAGACACACGGAGTAGCCGAAGCAGGTTCGACATCTACTATATATACATAAATATTATTTTAACCATATATAAATAGTATAATTTTCGTCGAAGGGGGTTCAGATGAACCCCTTTCTACCAAGGTGGCTCCGCCCTCGCTTGTTACAATTCTCTCAAGACTCTACCCCCAAGAAGTCAAACTCATTTCTTGTTGCACAATCTAGGAATTATTACAACTCAATAATAAACCTATAATAAATCAACAAAGACTAATAACCCTAGACTTTGATTGATCAGACTTCAACATTCAATTGTTCAGTGTGGAGCAAAACTCATTAACCTGGTCCTGAGCCAAAAGCTTGAACAACTCTTCGAGTCAGTTCGTTTGTTCTAATCATTTCTGAATTCCCTTTTTCATTCTCTTCTTGTTTTTCTCAATTATCCATTTTCTATGAAATTTTGAATGAATCTACGTAGATGAGATGATGTTTCCTCAACAATCGTCCATAAAGGAATGAAGATGAAGATATCACAAAATATAATTGAAATTATTTAAATGTCGGTTAAATGGGGTAACTCTATTTATTTGCTCATTGAATGTTGAATGATTTAATTTTTCTTTGTATGAATTATTTTAACAGTATCTTTTAATTGTTATTGAAAAGGAAAATGTGGAAGGAGATTACACTGTGGCGAATGGAACTCTCATCAATAAGTTTTCAGGTAGTCAACCAACTTAACTACTAAAATTCCCCTTAATACCGTATTTTTATTTTTTTTCCCATTCTATATGTCTTTGTCTACTTATTTATTTTTAACAAGCTTTGTGTTTGATCTCAATTCTAAAATTCTTATTTTAAAATTCAACTCTAATACACAAATCACAAAGTACACAAAGTTACTGAATTGATATTTCATTGGTGTCACATTTACAATAGAAAAAAGAACAATTTTTTTTCCTATTTTCTATCTACCTTTTTACGTAACCATTTCTCTGCTTCTAATAATACGAAAAAAAGACTAAGTTATAAAGTCATGTTTCTGTAAAATCAATCATCCTTAAATTTGAGTGCTTTAGTTGACTCAATTTCTTTACAAACTAAAATTGTCATCATTCTTCTCGAAATTTTTCGTCTAATTATCATATGGGTAGGAGAAGGGATATGTGTGTGTGTGTCATACTTCCAGTCTAACCTACATCCAAAACATGTCCTACTTACAACAATGTGTAGCTAATCAAGGGCTGTGATTGATCTTGCAACATGGAACAAGCCATGAAATTAAACCTTCTTCTGACAAAGTTGTATCAAGTGGCTCTTGTGAATATCTTGGTTATGAGAAAGAGTCAAACAAATTTTTTCAAGAAAGAGGTTGTAATCTATCTGTGAATGTGACGTAAAGAATATTGGTTCAGTTCTTAGTGACTCATATAGAAGGTAATGACTAACTAGCACAAGAAGATGAGGAAAACTGTCAATACTCAAGTTCTAATTTTTTTAATAGTTTGGGCTTCATACATCAAAAATTAAGTTGAAGTTAAATATAAATTCTTATCCAGTCAAGAAAGTACCATATAGTTAGAAATTCAAATTAATCTCAAAATGTAATTTAGAATACAAGACAAAAGAAAACATAACGAAGAAAATTTAGCAAGGAAAATTACAATCAATTTGTTTAGCCAAAATAACATTTTGGAAATTTTAATTAACCCCTCCTCCAACTATAAAAGGTGAAAATAAAGGTCTAGACCAACACATGAAAAAAACACTTCACATTAGGAAGAAATCAAGGCCTTTTCTCCTTCTTTTTTTTCTCTTTTTGAAACTTTATGAACAAAATTTGCAGATTCCTCTCCGATTTGATCAACAATTTGAATAGCTAGAAGCAAAAGAAGGTTTTCGAATGACCACCCAAAAAATAACCTTCTTTTGCTTCTGGAAATTCAGAGTGTTGATCAAACCCGAGAGGGATCTACGGTTTTTGTGCATAAAGTTTCAAAAAGGGAGAAAGGATTTCGATTTCTTCCTAAAGTGAAGTGTTTTTCTCATGTGTTGGCCTAACCCTTTATTTTCACGTTTTATAGTTGGAGGGTTTAGTAGAGATTAAACTCGTAGCATGGTTAACATTTAATAATACTTTGATTAAAAATTTCCAAAATATTATTTCGGCTTAACACATTGATTGTAATTTTCCTTGCAAAATTTTAAATCAAATGACTAATTGATTCGATTACGTACATTTTTATCAGAACTAGCACAAGTCCATAATCAAAGGAGAGAAGAAAAAAAGAAATTCCAGCTTAAGCTTGACCAAGTAAACTACACATTCATATTAACCAAAACAGGAAAGAAACATAACATTTAAGCTTCCTTCAAAAGAATAATTAAACTACTTTACAAACATACAACACAAATGATGAACTATACAAAAACGGAGCTAAAAACAATTCTACAGAAAGAAGATTACCTGGTTCTGGGCAGCGAACCGGACCACAAGTTATGATTCCACCTCTTCAACTCGAACAAACTTAACTGCTAAGACGAGAATTCCAAAACCTTTTTAGGGGAACTCTCAAGTCTCCAAATCCGTCCTTGAACAGTGAGGAGAGGGGCTTTTTATAGCACCCAAAATATCCCAATTCTGAGAGTATTTTCGATGTGGGAGAAACCATTTTTTGAAAATTTCTTAATGGATAAGGCTCTAGTGAGCTGGAAACGTACGAACTAGTACAACTTTGAAACGAAATTGGAAAAGAATCGAAATCGGATGAAAATAAGGGAGTTGGGCGCGTGAGGAAAATAGGGAAATAACTAAAGGTGTACGGTGGTTTATTGAGAAAGTAGGCCTAAATATTGGACCCAAATAATGTATTTTCTCAAGAAATTGAATCTGAAGAAAACGATTCGATACAAATTAAAATTAACTAACCGAGTTTCTTAATTTATCAAGATAAAATGATTACTTTGAAATAAAAGATCGGCTATGCCAATTAATTCATGAATAAGTCAAATTTCTTTTAGAGAAATAAATTATACTCAATTAAAACTTATATTTTTTTTTTGTAAATCAATTTTTCTCAAATATTCATAAAAATGATTAATATATAAATACATACATTATAAATATAAAAATATATAATCTATATGTAAAATGACAAAAATGCCTTGAAAATAAATTTTGAAAGTAATTTTTTATTTTCGAAAACAATTATTTCAAGTCGTTTGAAATTGGAGAAGCTTGAGAATTTATTAAATTGTGGAGGGTCAAAATTGGATGTCAACACATACTTAAATTAAAATTTCCAAAATATTATTTTGGCTATACACATTAATTGTAATTTTCCTTACTAAATTTTCTTCATTATGTTTTCTTTGTCTTGTATTCTAAATTACATTTTGAGATTAGCCAAAATAATGGGAGTTTCCATGTGGTCCACACATATGGGTTCACCCAGGCCACTGGACCAGCCCTGGTGTGTGAGTGGCAAGCCAAGTGGGAGGTTCAAGATGAAGTTCGTGTGAGTCTAAGTTTTTTTGGGGCTTTTTTGGCATTATTTCAACAATTTGTGTCAACTAAAAGGTTCATTATAATTTTTAAGGATAAAATAATTATTATCAAACTTCTAATAGTTTAACCATTATTATAGGACCGTTCTGCAAAGTTTGTTGCTTTTTTGCAAAGTTGATACTTAACTTTATCGCAGTATATGAAATAATTGCTTACCAAACAGAAGTTAACCAAACAGAAGTTATATCTATGTAGGCAAATGAGCATGAAATTGAGTTTTGATTAAACAAAAGAATCGGTTCATTTCGCTATCTTATGAGGAAGTTATCTCTTTTAGTGAAAAATTAAGTTGTTGGTTTCCGGCATAAATATTATTGTTCAGGTATTTCAAATTTCATACCGTGTTCATTTGGTATTTTGAGTATGTTGGGAATCTAGAGCTCAGAATGGAGTGATTCTTACGAAATTCTTCTCGATATAATATTGGGGTTAGTATGACATTCTCTCATTCATATGATTTTCTTTCTTTATCCGTATATCAGTAGGGGGAAATCGAAGTTTTATCGATTTGGACTCAATCTTTTTATGAAAAATGTATCTTTAGAATCCTTATGTTATGGACAAACATATTTTGGGATAAACTTTTGATTCATCAATTATTTTCATTATATTAACTACATACTAGTCTTGGATACGTGCTTCACACGCGACTTACTTGAAAACATCATATACGGTATGTTAAGAAAATCACACAACAATAAGTATCACATACTATTCAACGAAAAAATATACAATTTGGAATATATGAACAATCAATCTATTGTTTCATAAAATATGTAACCCCTAAAATTAAAATAACTTGTTTATCACATATAATGGTTGAAATCATAAGAAAAGTAGTGCATAAAACCTTTCATATTATATCAACTTGATGAATTTTGCGAAATTCGTGCGCCTAAAATAAATTACACTAATTACTTATAGCGTAAAATTAACCATTATAACACAATTAAGAAATTAGTATCAAAATATTTTTTCTAAGATGTGATTATAAAGCCACGTCAATATAGTATATGAAATTGTCTATACTCTATAAGAAATAAAGAATATATGCATAATAAAAGGCAAGAAAGACAATATGCACAACTTATAATCTTTTGTTCCGACAAATATCAACTACTATACCTCACTATCTAATTCAAAGACTTGCTTTACATATTTACATTTATATAAGGATACATGAAAGAATATAATAAATTATCATAAATTTACACATATAATTTTGGGTTGTAAATACAAAAGGAACGAAAACTATGGAGATAATTAAAAATATAGATTTTGGAACCGAAGAGGTGCAAATTATTGAAATGTGATCTTTTAAATATAGAAAAATGATGGGAAAAACTAATAAAACTTCTATGTCATATATATGAAAAATTAATTAGAGCCTCAATTTCTAAATGAAAAATCAGAAACACATATAAATTATTTATAATAGCTAAGATTTCAATTAATTTCAAGACCAATGGACATATTTAGAATACTTGTGATCTCAAAAAGAAAAGAGTAAAAATAGAATGTCAATTGGTAATTGATCCATGTTTTTTTGGTTAATGACTTACGATTCAATCAAATGTATCATTCAACCTTTTGGAACATAATGCCAAGTGGTAATGGATAATATCAGATTAGTTAAAAATATATGTACATAAATAATATAGTTTTACAAAATAATATGTATTAATGTGAATCAATAGACTACAATTGACTTTTTCTACCAATATATTTATCAATCTCATTGTTTTTGGCCTTATAATTTGTCATATACCTATAAAATTGATACTATAATCTAAAATTCAGACCAAACCCATGTAAATAATTAGTAATAACAATTACTAAAAGTTGAAACATAAAGTAATCAAAGAAAGAAACTTGAAAAAGGAACTTACTGTAATGACAAGATGGTCTTGAACAAAAATGCAGCATTACTTTTACAAACCTACATATGGTGACCCTTCATCTTCTATAGAAACTCTTAGTTTTTTTCCTTTATTAAAGAAATAAAAATTCAAACTTCATAAAAGCGAAAGAAAAACTTTTACCTTCCCTTTATTGAAGCTATAGAAGTTCAAACTTCGTAAAAAGTGAAAGATGGACTCTTCGTGTATATATATATGTATGTTAATGAAATTAATGTGTATAATATTTTTTCATAAATATAAAATAATAATGTTGAATATAATATTATAATTAATGAATATTTACATTTTTATCCACAAATATTATTACTTTCTAAGGACATTTTCATAATTCAATTTTTAACTTGAGTGATTCCCACATATAATAATATATGATATGATATATGATATAATATATGATGATATGATATGATATGCTTGAGAATTTGGGGGTTTTCCAGGTAAAGTTAAAGTTTGATAAAATTGAGGATTTAAGGTCGATTTCAACTCAATTTTTGATGAAAATTCAGATTTGAACTTCCTAAGATTGTGTAAGATATTTTCAAGAAATAACTCAGATTAGAGCCGAGGTTTCGGACCCGAGTAATGAAGATTTTTCTCATGAACATGTGTTTTAAGTAAATTAGAATTTTGAGTATGATTTCCACTTAATTTTTGATGTGATATTTTTTATTGAGTTTCAAAACCTTTAATTGGTTAAATTTATTTTATACAAATTTCCGAATTTAATCCTAGTTTTTAGGAATGGGTTTTAGGGCCAATTTGGCTTGGTTTCTAAAATCATCGATATGGATATTATTGGTTATATATTTTTTTATTGTGATACCATTTTGTTTAGATTTTGGTGATTTGAAGACCAATCAAAAAGGGAAAACTCAAGTGCCAGGTTGAATGATCATTTGTTTGAGGCAAGTGGCTTCCTGACCCTTTGTTACGCATATAGAATCTTGTACTCCTTATTGTGTGTGTTGGGGAGTAATGAGAATTGGTGGAAGGCTTGATATTTGTGGCCACTTGTTCATGTTGATTGATGTTAATGATGAAAAAAGGAAATAAAAAAGCAATTTTGATAAACAAATTTAGATATAAATGCAGCATGATCAAACAATGATTTTGTCGTGGAAACCATCTTTA
The DNA here is from genome assembly GCA_027705065.1 of Solanum peruvianum. Classification (NCBI taxonomy): domain Eukaryota; kingdom Viridiplantae; phylum Streptophyta; class Magnoliopsida; order Solanales; family Solanaceae; genus Solanum; species Solanum peruvianum. The sequence goes on along the minus strand of JAKWJD010001528.1, from coordinate 395 downwards.
TTGTAGAGAAGGAAAAACCGCGCCAAAACTTCACCAACTTCAATAAGCAATTTTAGATTACAACTCATTAATCAAAGGGACTAACTCTAGTAACTTAACTCTTCAACGATTAACTATAATTGAAAACTCTACTCTCTAAGAAGTCGAACCCGCTTCTTGTTATAATTCTCTCTAACTCACTCTCTCGCTTTGAACAATAACTCCTAAACACTGATTCAAAGATGAAACAATGCAAACTAAACTTCAGAAAGAAATCCTAACTCTAGTTATTCTTTTTTTCCCTTTTTGATCTCTGAAGTCGCTCCGCCTTTTTGTGGGAAAAAATCTCTTGATTTGTAATTACAAAAGCCCATCTTCTTTTCTTTAACTTTGTATTTTATAGAAATGGATTAAAC
>JAKWJD010001527.1:0-41265 GCA_027705065.1 Solanum peruvianum | reverse complement strand
TTCCAAATGGGTCGTACAAGCCGTGATGGACAACCGTACGCATAGACAAGGTCTTGACGGACGTCCACGAAACAATTTGCATTTTTTGACGTCGGAATCCGGATCACCCAAAAAATGGTGTGCTATAGCACAGAAAATCGTCGAAATGGGGGTATGCTCGCTTCGGGGCTCGTTTGACCTTCCAAATGGGTCGACAAGCCGTGATGACCAACCGTATGCATACACAAGGTCTTGACGGACGTCCACGAAAAAATTTGGCATTTTGACGTCGAAATCTGGATCACCCAAAAAAATGGTGTGCTATAGCACACGAAAATCGTCGAAACGAGTGGGTATGCTCGCTTCGGGGCTCGTTTGACCTTCCAAATGGGTCGGACAAGCCTCGATGGCCAACCGTATGCATATACAAGGTCTTGACCAACGTCCACGAAAACATTTGGCTTTTTGACGTCGGAATCCGGATCACTCAAAAAATGGTGTTCTATAGCACACGAAAATCGTCGAAATGAGGGGTATTGCTCGCTTCGGGGCTCGTTTAACCTTCCAAATGTGTTGGAAAAAGCCGTGATGGCCAACCGTATGCATAGACAAGGTCTTGACGGACGTCCACGAAAAAATTTGGCATTTTTGACATCGGATTCGGATCACCCAAAAAATGGTGTGCTATAGCACAAGAAAATCGTCGAAATGAGGGGTATGCTCACTTCGGGGCTTGTTTGACCTTTCAAATGGGTCGGACAAGCCGTGATGGCCAACCGTATGTATAGACAAGGTCTTGACGGACGTCCACGAAAAAATTTGGCATTTTTGACGTCTGAATCTGGATCACCCAAAAAATGGTGTGCACGAAAAGCGTCGAAATGAGGGTTATGCTCGCTTCGGGGCTCGTTTGACCTTCCAAATGGGTCGTACAAGCCGTGATGGACAACTGTACGCATAGACAAGGTCTTGACGGACGTCCACGAAAAAATTTGGTATTTTTGACGTCGGAATCCGGATCACCCAAAAAATGCTGTGCTATAGCACAAGAAGATCGTCGAAATGAGGGGTATGCTTACTTCGGGGCTCGTTTGACCTTCCAAATGGTTGACAAGCCGTGATGACCAACCGTAGCATACACAAGGTCTTGACGGACGTCCACAAAAAATTTGCATTTGTGACGTCGGAATCCGGATCACCAAAAAATGGTGTGCCCGAAAAGCGTCGAAATGAGGGTTATGCTCGCTTCGGGGCTCGTTTGACCTTCAAATGGGTCGACAAGCCGTGATGGCCAACCGTATCATAGACAAGGTCTTGACAGACGTCCACGAAAAATATTTGGTATTTTTGACGTCGGAATCCGGATCACCCAAAAAAAGGTGTGCTATAGCACACGAAAATCATCGAAATGAGGGTATGCTCGCTTCGGGGCTCGTTTGACCTTCCAAATGGTCGGACAAGCCGTGATGTCCAACCGTATGCATAGACAAGGTCTGACGGACGTCCAAAAAAAAATTGGCATTTTTGACGTGGGAATCCGGATGACCCAAAAAGTGGTGCTATAGCACACGGAAATTGTCGAAATGAGGGGTATGCTCGCTTCGGGGCTCGTTTGACCTTCCAAATGGGTCGGACAAGCCGTGAAGGCACCCGTATGCATAGACAAGGTCTTGACGGACATCAACGAAAAAATTTTGGCATTTTTATGTCGGAATCCGGATCACCCCAAAAATGGTGTGCTATAGCACACGAAAATCGTCGAAATGAGGGGTAATGCTCGCTTCGGGGCTCGTTTGACCTTCCAAATGGGTCGGACAAGCCGTGAGGGCCAACCGTATCATAGACAAGGTCCTTGACGGACGTCCACGAAAATTTGGCATTTTTGACGTCGGAATCCGGATCAACCAAAAATGTTGTGCTATAGCACACGAAAATCGTCAAAAATGAGGGGTATCTGCATCGGGGCTCGTTTGACCTTCCAAATGGGTTGAAAAGCTGTGGGACAACCGTATACATAGAAAAGGGTCTTGACGGACGTACACAAAAAAAATTGGCATTTTTGACGTGGGAATCCGGATCACCCAAAAAATGGTTTGCCATAGCACACGAAAATCATCGAAATGAGGGGTATGCTCGCTTCGGGGCTCGTTTGACCTTCCAAATGGGTCGGACGGGCCGTGAAGGCCAATCGGATGCATTGACAAGGTCTTGACGGACGTCCACAAAAAAATTTGGCATTTTTGACGTAGGTATCCGGATCACCCAAAAAATGGTTTGCTATAGCACACGAAAATCGTCGAAATGAGGGGTATGCTCGCTTCGGGGCTGGTTTGACCTTCCAAATGGGTCGGACAAGCTGTGATGGCCAACCGGATGCATAGACAAGGTCCTGACGAACGTCTACGAAAAAATTTGGCATTTTTGACGTCGGAATCCGGATCACCCAAAAAATGGTTTGCTATAGCACACAAAAATCGTCGAAATGAGGGGTATGCTCGCTTCGGGGCTCGGTTGACCTTCCAAATGGGTCGGACGGGCCGTGATGGCCAACCGGATGCATAGACAAGGTCTTGACAGACGTCTACAAAATAAATTGGCATTTTTACGTCGGAATCCGGATCACCCAAAAAATGGTTTGCTATAACACACACGAAAATCGTCGAAATGAGGGGTATGCTCGCTTCGGGGCTCGTTTGAGACCTTCCAAATGGGTCGGACGGGCCATGATGGCCACCAGATGCATAGACAAGGTCTTAATGACGTCCACAAAAAATTGGGATTTTGACGTCGGAATCCGGATCACCCAAAAAAATGGTTTGCTATAGCACATGAAAATCGCAAATTAGGGTTATGCTCGCTCGGGGCTCGTTGACCTTCAATGGGTCGGACGGGCGTGAGGGCCAACTGGATGCATAGATAGGTCTTGACGGACGTCCACAAAAAAATTTGGCATTTTTGACGTCGGAATCCGGATCACCAAAAAATGGTTTGCTATAGCACACGAATATCGTCGAAATGAGGGGTATGCTCGCTTCGGGGCTCGTTTCTCCTTTCAAAATGGGTCGGACGGGCCGTGAGGGCCAACCGGATGCATATACAAGGTCTCGACGGACGTGCACAAAAAAATTTTGCAGTTTTGACGTCGGAATCCAGATAACTCAAAAAATGATTTCCTATAGCACACGAAAATCGTCGAAATAAAGGGTATGCTCGCTTCGGGGCTCGTTTAACCTTTAAAATTGGTCGGACGGTCCGTGAGGCCAACAAAATGCATAGAAAAGGTCTTGACGGACGTCCACAAAAAAATTTGGCATTTTTACGTCAGAATCCAGATCACCCAAAAAATGGTTTGCTATAACACACGAAAATCGTCGAAATGAGGGGTATGCTCGCTTCGGGGCTCGTTTGACCTTCCAAATGGGTCGGACGGGCCATGATGGCCAACCAGATGCATAGACAAGGTCTTAATGGACGTCCACAAAAAAATTTGGGATTTTTGACGTCGGAATCCGGATGACCCAAAAAATGGTGTGCTATAGCACACGAAAATTGTCGAAATGAGGGGTATGCTCGCTTCGGGGCTCGTTTGACCTTCAAAATGGGTCGGACAGGCCGTGAGGGCCAACCGGATGCATAGACAAGTTCTTGACAGACTTCCACAAAAAAATTTGGCATTTTTACATCAAATCCGGATCACCCAAAAATGGTTTGTTGCTATAGCACACGAAAATCGTCGAAATGAGGGGTATGCTCGCTTCAGGGCTCGTTTCACCTTTAAAATGGGTCGGACGGGTCGTGAGGGCCAACCGGATGCATAGACAAGTTCTTGACGGACTTCCACAAAAAAATTTGGCATTTTTAACGTCGGAATCTGGATCACCCAAAAAATGGTTTGCTATAGCACACGAAAATCATCGAAATAAGGGGTATGCTCGCTTCGAGGCTCGTTTGACCTTGAAAATTGGTCGAACGGGCCGTCAGGGCGAACCGGATGCATAGGAAAGGTCTTGACGGACGTCTACAATGAAATTTTGCATTTTTTACGTCAGAATACGGATCACCCAAAAAATGGTTTGTTATGGCACACGAAAATCGTTGAAATTAGGGGTATGCTCGCTTCGAGGCTCGTTTGACCTTCAAAATGGGTCGGACGGGCCGTGAGGGCCAACCAGATGCATAGAAAAGGTCTTGACAGACGTCCACAAAAAAATTTTGCATTTTTGACATCGGAATCCGGATCACTCAAAAAATGATTTGCTATAGCACACGAAAATCGTCGAAATAAGGGGTATGCTCACTTCGGGGCTTGTTTGACCTTCAAAATGGGTCGGACGGGACGTGAGGGACAACCGGATGCATTGACAAGGTCTTGACGGACGTCCACAAAAAAATTTGGCGTTTTTGACGTCGGAATCGGGATCACCCAAAAAATGGTTTGCTATAGCACACAAAATCGTCGAAATGAGGGGTATGCTCGATTTGGGGCTCGTTGACTTTCAAAATGGTGGAGGGGGGCGTGAGGGACAACGAAGCATTAGACAAGGTGTTGACGGACGTCCACAAAAAAAATTGGCATTTTTGACGTCGGAATACGGATCACCCAAAAAATGGTTGCTATAGCAAACTTAAATCGTCGAAATGAGGGGTATGCTTGCTTCGGGGTCGTTGGACCTTCAAAATGGGTCGGTACAGGCCGTGGGGCCAACCGGATGCATAGACAAGGTCTTGACGTACGTCCACAAAAAAATTTGGAAATTTTTGACGTCGGAATCCGGATCACCCAAAAAATGATTCCTATAGCACACGAAAATCGTCGAAATGAGGGGTTATGCTCGCTTCGGGGCTCGTTTGTCCTTCAATGGTCGGACGGGACGTGAGGGACAACCGGATGAAAAGAAAAGGTCTTGACGGACGTCCACAAAAAAAATTGGCATTTTTGACGTCGGAATCCGGATCACACAAAAAATGGTTTACTATAGCACATGAAAATCGTAGAAATGAGAGGTATGCTCGCTTCGGGGCTCGTTTGACCTTCAAAATGGGTCGGACGGGTCGTGAGGGCCAACCAGATGCATAGACAAGATCTCGACGGACGTGCACAAAAAAATTTGGCAGTTTTGACGTCGGAATCCAGATAACTCAAAAAATGATTTCCTATAGCACACGAAAATCGTCGAAATAAAGGGTATGCTCGCTTCGGGGCTCGTTTGACCTTTAAAATGGGTCGGACGGGCCATGAGGACCAACAAGATGCATAGAAAAGGTCTTGACGGACGTCCACAAACAAATTTTGCATTTTTGACGTCGGAATCCGGATCTCCAAAAAAATGGTTGTCTATAGCACACAAAAAACGTCGAAATGAGGGGTTACTCGCTTCGGGGCTTGTTTGACCTACAAAATAGGTCGTACGGGCCGTGCGGTCAAACCGGATGCATAGACAAGGTCTTGACGGACGTCCACAAAAAAAAATTGTAATTTTTGACGTCGGAATCTGGATCACCCAAAAAATGATTTGCTATAGCACACGAAAATCGTCGAAATGAGGGGTATGCTCGCTTCGGGGCTCGTTTGACCTTCAAAATGGGTCAGACGGGCCTTAAGGGACAGCTGGATGAATAGACAAGGTCTTGACGGACGTCCACAAAAAAAATTGGCATTTTTGACGTCGGAATCTGGATCACCTGAAAAATGGTTTGCTATAGCACACGAAAAATCGTCGAAATGAGGGGAATGCTCGCTTCGGAACTCGTTTGACCTTCAAAATGGGTCGTACGGGCCGTGAGGGCCAACCGGATGCATAGACAAGGTCTTGACGGACGTCCACAAAAAAAGTTGGCATTTTTTACGAAATCCGGATCACCCAAAAAATGGTTTGCTATAGCACACGAAAATCGTCGAAATGAGGGGTATGCTCCCTTCGGGGCTCGTTTGACCTTCAAAATGGGTCGTACGGGCCGTGAGGGCCAACTTGCTGCATAGACAAGGTCTTGACGGACGTCCACAAAAAAATTTGGAATTTTTGACGTCAGAATCCGGATCACCCAAAAAATGGTTTTCTATAGCACACGAAATTCGTCGAAATGGAGGGTATGCGCTCTTCAAGGCTCGTTTGACCTTCAAAATGGGTTGGACTGGCCGTGAGGGCCAACCGGCTGCATAGACAAGGTCTTGATGGACGTCCACAAAAAAATTTGGCATTTTTGACTTCAGAATCCAGATAACCCAAAAAATGGTTTTCTATAGCACACGAAATTCGTCGAAATGGGGGGTATGCGCTCTTCGAGGCTCGTTTGACCTTGAAAATTGGTCGGACTGGCCGTGAGGGCCATCTGGATGCATAGCCAAGGTCTTGACGCACGTCCACAAAAAAGTTAGGCATTTTTAACATCGGAATCCGGATCACCCTAAAAATGGTTGTTATACCACACGAAAATTATCTAAATAGAGTGGTATGCGCGCTTCGGTACTCGTTTAACCTTTAAAATGGGTCGGATTGCTGTGATGGACAACTAGATGCATAGCCAAGGTCTGAATGACGTCCAAAAAAAAATTTGGCATTTTTTAAGGCGGAATCTGGATCACCTAAAAAATGGTTTGCTATTGCTTATGAAAATCGTTGAAATTGGGGTAAGCTCGCTTCGGGGCTCATTTGACCTTGAAAATGAGTTGGATTGGCTGTGATGGCCAACTGGCTGCATAGCCAAGGTATTGACGGACGTCCACGAAAAAATTTTGAAATTTTGACTTCTTAATATGGATCACCCAAAAAATGGTTTGCTATAGCACACGAAAAGAGTCGAAATGTGGGGTATGCTCGCTTCGGGGCTTGTTTGACCTTCAAAATGGGTTGGACTGGCCGTGAGGGCCAGCCGGCTGCATAGACAAGGTCTTGATGGACGTCCACAAAAAAAATTTGGCATTTTTGACTTCAGATAACCAAAAAAATGGTTTTCTATAGCACACGAAATTCGTCGAAAAGGGGGGTATGCGCTCTTCGAGGCTCGTTTGACCTTGAAAATTGGTCGGACTGGCCGTGAGGGCCAAGTGGATGCATATCCAAGGTCTTGACGCACGTCCACAAAAAAGTTTGGCAATTTTAACATCGGAATCCGGATCACCCTAAAAATGGTTGCTATACCACACGAAAATTGTTTAATAGAGTGTATGCGCGCTTAGGGACTCGTTTAACCTTTAAAATGGGTCGGACTGCCCTGATGGCCAACTGGCTGCATAGCCAAGGTTTTGAAGGACGTCCACAAAAAATTTGTGCATTTTTTAAGGCGGAATCTGGATCACCTAAAAAATGGTTTGTTATTGCTTATGAAAATCGTTGAAATTGGGGTAGGCTCGCTTCGAGGCTCATTTGACCTTGAAAATGAGTTGGATTGGCTGTGTTGGCCAACTGGCTGCATAGACAAGGTCTTGAAGGACATCCACAAAAAATATTGGAATTTTTTACATCGGAATCCGGATCACCCGAAAAATGGTTTGCTATAACACTCGAAAATTGTCTATATGGGGGTATGCACGCTTCAGAGCTCGTTTGACCTTGAAATTGGATCGGACTGGCTGTGAGAGCCAACCGGCTGCATAGCCAAGTTCTTGAAGGACGTCCACAAAAAATTTTAGCATTTTTGGCATGAGAATCCCAATCTCCCAAAAAATGGTTTGCTATAGCACACGAAAATCGTCGAAATAGAGTGGTATGCGCGCTTCGGGGCTCGTTTGACCTTGAAAAATGGGTCAGACTGGACGTGAGGGTAAACCAGCTGCATAGCCAAGGTATTGACGGACGTCCTCAAAAAATATTGGAATTTTTGACGTTGGAATTTGGATCACCCAAAAAATGGTTTGCTATAGCACACGAAAATCGTCTAAATGGGGGGTATGCGTGCTTCGGAGCTCGTTTGACCTTAAAATTGCGTTTGACTGGGCGTGAGGGACAATCAGCTGCATAGCCAAGGTCTAGATGGACGTCCCCAAAAAATATTGGAATTTTTGACATCGAAATCCGGATCACCACAAAAATGGTTTGCTATAGCACACGAAAATTACCTAAATGGGGGATATGCGCGCTTCGGTGCTCGTTTGACCTTGAAAATGAGTTGGACTAGACGTGAGGGCAAACCGGCTGCATAGCCAAGGTTTTGACGGACGTCCACAAAAAGTTTGGAATTTTTTATGCCGGAATCCGGATAACACAAAAAATGGTTTGCTATAGCACACGAAAATCGTCTAAGGGGGGGTATGCGCGCTTCGGGGCTTGTTTGACCTTGAAAATGGGTCGTATTGGACGTGAGGGAAAACTGGATGCATAGCCAAGGTTTTGACGGACGTCCACAAAAAAGTTTGGAATTTTTTATGCCGGAACGGATAACACAAAAAATGGTTTTCTATAGCACACGAAAATCGTCTAAATGGGGGTATTTGTTCTTCGGGGCTCGTTTGACCTTGAAAATGGGTCGGACTGGTCGTGAGGGCCAACCAGCTGCATAACTAAGGTTTTGATGGACGTCCACAAAAAATTTTGGAATTTTTAACGTCGAAATACGGATCACCCAAAAAATGGTTTGCTATAGCACACGAAAATCGTCTAAATGGAGGGTATGCGCGTTTCGGAGCTCGTTTTACCTTGAAAATGGGTCGGACTGTCCATGTGGACAACTCGGCTGCATAGACAAGGTCTTTAAAGACGTCCACAAAATATTTTGGCATTTTTGGCGTCGGAATCCGGATCTCCCTAAAAATGTTTGTTGTAACACATGAAAGTCGTTTAAATGGGGGTATGCGCGCTTCGGGGTTCGTTTGACCTTAAAAATGGGTCGGCCTGGCCGTTAGGGCTAACCGCCTGGATAGCTAAAGTGTTGATGGACGTCCACCAAAAATTTTAGCATTTTTGGCATCAGAATCCCGATCTCCCAAAAAATGGTTTGCTATAGCACACGGAAATCGTCTAAATTGGGGGGGGTATGCATGCTTCGGGGCTCGTTTGACCTTGAAAAATGGGTCGGACTGGACGTGAGGGTAAACGAGCTGCATAGCCAAGGTCTTGACGGACGTACACAAGAAAATTTGGCATTTTTGACGTTGGAATCCGGATCACCCAAAAATGGTTTGCTATAGCACACAAAAATCATCGAAATGAGGGGTATGCTCGCTTTGGGGGTCGTTTGACCTTCAAAATGGGTCGGACGGGCCGTGAGGGACAACCGGATGCATAGACAAGGTCTTGACGGACGTTCACAAAAAAAATTGGAATTTTTGACGTCGGAATTTGGATCACCCAAAAAATGGTTTGCTACGGCACACGAACATCGTCTAAATGGGGGGTATGCGTGCTTCGGAGCTTGTTTGACCTTAAAATTGGGTTTGACTGGGCGTGAGGGACAATCATCTGTATAGCCAAGGTCTAGATGGACGTCCCCAAAAATTATTGGAATTTTTGACATCGGAGATCCGGATCACCCAAAAAATGGTTTGCTATAGCACACGAAAATCATCTAATGGGAGGTATGCGCGCTTCGGGGCTCGTTTGATATTGAAAATGGGTCGGACTGGACGTGAGGGCAAACCGGCTGCATAGCCAATGTCTTGACGGATGTCCACAAAAACTAATGGAATTTTTTACGCCGGAATCCGGATCACACAAAAAATGGTTTGCTATAGCACACGAAAATCATCCAAATGGGGGGAATGCGCTCTTCGGGGCTCGTTTGATCTTTATATTGGGACAGACTGGCCGTGAGAGCAAATCGTTTGTATAGCCAAGGTCTTGACGGACGTCCACAAAAAATTTTCGAATTTTTGACATCGAAATCCGGATCAGCCAAGAAATGGTTTTCTATAGCACACGAAAATCGTCTAAACAGGGGTATGCACTTCGGAACTTGTTTGACCTTTAAAATGGGTCGGAGTGGCCGTGCAGGCAAACCCACCTCATAGCCAAGGTCTTGACAGACAGCGACAAAAAAATTTAGCATTTTTGGCATCGGAATACGGATCACTCAAAAAATGGTTTGCTATAGCACACGAAAATCATCTAAATGGGGGTATGCGCACTTCGGGGCTCGTTTGACCTTGAAAATGGGTCGGACTGGACGTGAGGACAAACCGGTTGCATAGCCAAGGTCTTAACGGACGTCCACAAAAAAATATTTGAATTTTTTATGTCGGAATCCGGATCACCCAAAAAATGGTTTGCTATAGCGCACACGATAATCATCTAAATGGGAGGTATGCGCGCTTCGAGGCTCGTTTGACCTTGAAAAAAGGTCATACTGGACGTGAGGGCAAACCGGTTGCATATCCAAGGTCTTGACGGACATCCTCAGAAAATATTGAAATTTATTACGTTGGAATCCGGATCACCCCAAAAATGGTTTGCGATAGCACACAAAAATCATCAAAATGGGGGGTATGCGCGCTTCGGGGCTCGTTTGACCTTGAAAATGGGTCGGACTGGACGTGAGGGCAAACTGGCTGCATAGCCAAAGTTTTGACGGACGTCCACAAAAAAGTTTTGAATTTTTTATGCCGGAATCCGGATAACACAAAAAATAGTTTGCTATAGCACACGAAAATCATCTAAATAGGGGCTTTGCGCGCTTCGGGGCTCGTTTGACCTTGAAAATGGGTTGGACTGGATGTGAAGGCCAATCCGATTTATATCCAAGGTCTTGACGGACGTCCACGAAAAAATTTAGCATTTTTGGCATCGAAATCCGAATCTACCAAAAAATGGTTTTCTATAGCAGACAAAAATCGTCGCAATGGGGGATGTGCGCGCTTCGGGGCTTGTTTGACCTTTAAAATGGGTCGGATTTACCATGAGGGCCAATCGTATGCGTATATAGGGTCTTGAGGGACGTCCACATAAAATTTTGGCATTTTTGACGCCGGAATCCGGTTCACCTAAAAAACTGTTTGCTATAGGACTCGAAAATCGTCTAAATGGGGTATGCACGCTTCGAGGCTTGTTTGACCTTGAAATTGGGTTGGACTGGCCGTGAGATCCAACCGGCTGCATAACCAAGGTCTAGACGGACGTCCACTAAAACTTTTGGAATTTTTTACATCGTAATACGGATCACCCAAAAAATTATTTGCAATAGCACACGAAAATCGTCTAAATGGGGGTATTTGTGCTTCGGGGATCGTTTTACCTTGAAAATGGGTCGGAATGGTCGTGAGGGCCAACCAGCTGCATAACTAAGGTCTATACGGACGTCCACAAAAAATTTTAGAATTTTTGACGCTGGAATCCGGATAACACAAAAAATGATTTGCTATATCACACGAAAATCGTCTAAATTGGGGGTATGCGCGCTTCGTTGCTCGTTTGACCATGAAAATGGGTCAGACTGGACGTGAGGGCAAACCGGCTTCATATCTTAGGTCTTAACGGACGTGCACAAAAAATATTGGAATTTTTGATGCCGGAATCCGGATCACACGAAAATCGTCTAAATGTGGGTATGCGCGCTTCGGGGCTCGTTTGACCTTGAAATGGGTCGGACTGGACGTGAAGGCAAACCGTTTGCATAGCAAAGGTCTTGACGGACGTCCTCAAAAAATATTAGAATTTTTGACGTCGAAATCCGGATCACCCAAAAAATGGTTTGCTATAGCACACGAAAATCATCTAAATGGTGGGTAGGCACGCTTCGGGGCTCGTTTTACCTTCAAAATGAGTTGTATTGTCCGTGATGGACAACTGACTGTATAGCCAAGGTATTGACGGACGTCCACAAAAAATTTTGGAATTTTTACGCCGGAATCCGGATAAGACAAAAAATGGTTTGCTATATCACACGAAAATCGTCTAAATGGGGGGTATGCGCGCGTCGGGGCTTGTTTGACCTTGTAAATGGGTTGGACTGGCTGTGAAGGCCAATCCGCTGCATATCCAAGGTCTTGACGGACGTCCACGAAAAATTTTAGCATTTTTGGCATCGGAATCTGGAACTCCCAAAAAATGGTTTTCTATAGAACACGAAAATCGTCGCAATGGGGGGTATGCGCACTTCAGGGATCGTTTGACCTTTAAAATGGGTCGGATTGACCATGGGGCCAATCATATGCGTAGACAGGGTCTTGAGGGACATCCACATAAAATTTTTGCATTTTTGACGCCGGAATCTGGATCACCCAAAAAATGGTTTGCTATAGCACTCGAAAATCGTCTAAATGGGGGGCATGCACGCTTTGAGGCTCGTTTGACCTTGAAATTGGGTTGGACTGGCCGTGAGATCCAACCGGCTGCATAACCAAGGTCTAGACGGACGTCCACTAAAATTTTGGAATTTTTTACATCGTAATCCGGATCACCCAAAAAATTATTTGCTATAGCACACGAAAATCGTCTAAATGGGGGTATGTGTGCTTTGGGGCTCGTTTGACCTTGAAAATGGGTCAGACTGGTCGTGAGGGACAACCGGGTGCATAGATAAGGTCTAAGCGGATGTCCACAAAAAAAATTTGGAATTTTTGTCGTCGGAATCAGGATCACCGGAAAAATGGTTTGTTATAGCACACGAAAATTGTCTAAATGGAGGGTATGCGCGCTTAGGGGGTCGTTTGACCTTGAAAATGGTTGGACTAGCCATGTGGACAACTCGGCTGCATAGCCAAGGTCTTGACGGACGTCCACAAAAATTTTTGGCATTTTTTACTTCGAAATCCGGATCTCCCCAAAAATGTTTGATGTAGAACACGAAAATCATCTAAATGGAGGGTATGTGCGCTTTGGGGCTTGTTTGACCTTGAAAATGGGTCGGACTTGCCGTTAGGTCAAACCAGCTGCATAGCAAGGTCTTGACGGATGTCCACAAATTGTTTTGGCATTTTTAGCGTCGGAATCCGGATCTCCCAAAAATTGTTTGCTATATCACACGAATATCGTCTAAATGGGGGGTATGCGCGCTTCGGGGTTCGTTTGACCTTGAAAATGGATCAGCCTGGCCGTTAGGGCCAACCGGCTGCATAGCCAAAGTGTTGACGGACGTCCATCAAAAATTTTAGTATTTTTGGCATCGGAATCCGGATATCCCAAAAAATGGTTTGCTATAGCACAAGAAAATCGTCTAAATGGGGGGTATGCGCGCTTCGGGGCTCGTTTGACCTTGAAAATGGGTCGGACTGGACGTGAGGCCAAACCGGCTGAATAGCCATGGTCTTGACGGACGTCTACAAAAACTTTTGGAATTTTTGACGTCGAAATTTGAAACACCCAAAAAATGGTTTGCTATAGAACACGAAAATCTTCTAATGGGGGTATGCGTGCTTTAGAGATAATTTGACCTTGAAATTGGGTTGGACTGGGCGTGAAGGACAATCAGCTGCATAGCCAAGGTCTAGACGGACGTCCACAAAAAATATTAGAATTTTTGATGTCGGAATTCGGATCACCCAAAAAATGGTTTGCTATAGCACACGAAAATCATCTAAATGGGGGGTATGCGCGCTTCGGGGCTCGTTTGACCATGAAAATGGGTCGGACTGGACGTGAGGGCAAACCGGCTTCATATCCAAGGTCTTGACGGACGTCCACAAAAAATATTAAAAAATTTTATGTCGGAATCCGGATCACACAAAAAATGGTTTGTTATAGCACACGAAAATCGTCCTAAATTGGGGGTATGCGCGCTCGGGACTCGTTTGACCTTGAAATTGGGTCGGACTGGCCGTGAGAGCAAACCGGTTGTATAGCCAAGGTCTTGACAGACGTCCACAAAAAAATTTGGAATTTCTGACATCGGAATCTGCATCACCCAAAAAATGGTTTTCTATAGCACACGAAAATCGTCTAAATGGGGGGTACGCGCGCTTCTGGGCTCGTTAGACCTTGAAATTGGGTCGGACTGGCCGTGAGGGACAATCGTATGCATAGCCAAGGTCATGACGGACGTCCACAAAAACTTTTGGCAATTTTGACGTCGAAATCCGGATCACCCAAAGTTGGTTTGCTATTTTTGACGTCAAGATACATAAACTTCATAACCTTAACATGATTGCCAAATAACTTCATAAATTTCAGACATTTTCAAAGATAAATTATAATTTCATAACGTCAAAAAGATGCCTTAGTAGAATAAACTTTTTCAAATATGATAATGTATAGTAAATAAACGTGTTTAGAAACAAAAAAAATAAGAAAATTGATATTGAATTTTTAGAACAATGGTGATAGGCGTGTTTTTTAGAACATTGTGAATGAAGACAAAAGAGATGGAAGTTGTTGTATTTTGATAAATTGTCAATTAATTCTTTGTTTTTGAATTTTTGTAACTGATAAAACTTTATAGCAATTGTTTCTTTTTAATATTTTTTTTCTCCCCTTAATTTCTCCTCTCTGTTTTTAACAATTGTTTCTTTTTGACATTTTTAGTAAATATTGAAAATATTTACAATGACTATTAAATGTCAAAATATTGACATTTTGAAAATTTCTCTTTTAATTTGACGGATCTGACGACCCAACCATTCCAAGGGTTGCAGGCATCCCAATTTTTTTCAAAAAAAAAAGGGATTTTTCATTGTTTTTGAAAAACAAATTCTAATCCAAAAAGTGTGAACACAAATATTTGTAAGATTATTAAGTCGCAAATTAAAATCAAATTATCCTAATATTTTAGTAAATATTGAGTATAAACCATCCAATACTTTCAAATGTTAGAAATGTCATTACATATGGAACATTCGTATTGCATTGATTGGTTTTCAATACAAATTTTAGTCGCTTATTGTATCTCTTTATTGTTCTATTAATCTTAATACAAGATAATGATATATAATTCAAGTTTGACATAATATAAAATACACTATTGTTGCTTCGGCTATTAGAATTTAGAGATTACAAATTATCAATTGAACGTACTTTGTATTGGCATTTTACTACTTTGTTTTTGGGCTTTGCAATGTTACATGAAAACTACTAAGACTTTTTGATCAGCCCAATCTTGTTCGAGCCTCACAAGCCCAACAGACTTACTTGGGCCAAACAAAAAGGCTTCATTCGAATTAAACGCTGAGGAGAAAGCAGGGACCGTATGCTGGTATTAAGACATCGATTACGCACAAAGTCCACATAAAAAACTGCAACGCCTTACTCAAAAATCTTGGTCAAAACCAAAAAAGATAAAAATACTTTTCCAATAAGACAGGGTATAGGAAGCAGCACCATAACATTCCAACTCAACATACCGTCGAAAGAACAAGTTCATCTGATTAACCCAACTCTCAAAATAAAAAAACTTATTGCTTATGCTTTAAGTTCAATTTGCAAGAGTAATTTCAGGCAACTACAGTTATATGTTCCATGCACCTTAAAACATTGGGTTTCACCAAAGATTAAAAGGCATGAAAAGGCAAGCACAAAGAGAAATGAATCTCCTGCGAAGCTTTACAAAAAAGCATGAATTACCAAGTTCCACAATGACATAATTCAACATACGGGAAAGGAATTAGTAATAGATAAAACAGCTGGAAAATCCATATCTTGGTCTATGATAATGTATGGATAAAACATAGGCAAAGAACCAGATGCAAAATTTTCAGATGTCACAACAAAACTCAACTTAAACAATGTGATGCTCTAAAGACTACCACCATATTGGGTAACGTAACTCGATGGATGAAACAAGTCTAAGATCCAGGAACCTCGGCCTCTGCCTCAGCTACTGTCTCATCAGCTGGCCGATCCAACTTCACACCAACATCTTCTGAATAGTCACCATGAACCTACAACATGAACTCTCGATCAATAACACAACAATTACAGCTATAAAATGAAATGACAGTGAACTTCGCAATGCATATATTGTCTACAGCAAATGATGAACAGATAGATATTATACCTCCATCAGCTTGCCAAGGTCAAATTTAGGGGCCTTGAGGATCTTGACCTTTCGAATATAGACATTTTGTAGGGGGAAGATGCTGGAAGTTGCTTTCTCAATCTCCCTGCCAATTGATTCAGGGATGAATTTTGCAACTAACTCCTTCAAGTCACAGGAACTGGCTTGGTTCCTCATGATCTCAACCATCTTCCTGCGGATCTACAACACAAGATAAAAATTCTTGTCAGCGACCAAAAATGAACTTCGCACGACATGAAGACAACAATAAGGATAAATGTTTGCACAAGTGCAAACCAAGCAAAAATACTATACCTGACGGATCTGGCTGCTCTGGGCATAGCAGGTACGCTTCTGTTGGTTTGGACGCTTCTTTGTAAAAGCAATACAGAACATCCTTAGAGTATAGCTGTCTGTAGTCTT
Source organism: Solanum peruvianum (assembly GCA_027705065.1). NCBI lineage: Eukaryota > Viridiplantae > Streptophyta > Magnoliopsida > Solanales > Solanaceae > Solanum > Solanum peruvianum. The sequence goes on along the minus strand of JAKWJD010001527.1, from coordinate 25,008 downwards.
GACATCAACATGGGCCTCAATCAAAGTCTGCCATTTGCGGACCAGAGATCTCAGCTTATCTGTTGTGAAATCCATTCCCTGTAATTATATAACAAAAATAGAGCTCAATATATAGTCATATGTGACAACTCTGAAACAGTGTGAACAAAAGATTGACTAAAAGGAACATCTTACATGGAAGTTTGTGAGAACATTCCTCCCTTGCACATCTTCTGCTCTCAAACGGATTTTCCTGAAAGCCTGATCCTCATCCTTCTGAAGATCAGCCAGGCTAACTTCAAATACTCTGTGTTTTAGACCCTCTGAAGCAATCTAAAAGGAATATCAAACAATTGTTCCCATCAGAAAAAGCACAAACAATTATAACTTGCTTATACCAAGAGATGAAAACACCAAGTTCCATATATAAGAATACAACAACATACCCAGAGCCTATATCTATGAATAAGTTCTCTATTTTTTAGGGTGGTGGAGTTAACAATTGCAGAAGCGGCAGATATCACAAAACAAAGCAAAACAATGTAAAAAGCTAGTGAAAAACTTCTCTACATATGTGATCAGCATATACACTTATCACTTACAGGAAGCGAGAAAGAAACAAATGGCAACAAGGTAATTGACATACCAACGTTCATTAGATACGAGTTACAGAATCACAATGGCACATCTTAATATGAAATGAAGGAATTTGATAGCATATATAACAAAGTAAATGTTCTAGCACTCAGCGAGAGGTACATTGTAATACGGCAAACCAGTCCTCTCCTACTAGCAACACTAATTATAAAATAAAAAACTGGTCAAGTCGAGATGAATTGACAATAGAACAATTTTCTGACCAAATTTCTCACTCATTGCTCAAATTAACAAACATTTAATCCTTAAATACCAATAACAAGAATTTCTCCTCCATTCACTCACAATATGAATGCATATCTTTTCGTTAATTAGTCAACATTATACATCAGAACTAAACAGGATGCAAAACATACCCAAACGAAATAATACTATAAAATAAGCATTAAAACACAATATCAACAGAATCAAAAGGAAAACAAAATGAGAAGGGAATAAATACCTTGGTACCCTGAGTCCTGGTAACAAGGGTTTTGCCGACGTTCTTAATTTCAAAAACAGATGGTGCCTTGATGTCATACCAGTCCTTCTTTGCGTAGGGATCCGCCCTGCCAACATTCACACAGACAAACACAAATTAGTAAACCACATTACACATACACACACAAAAAGGAACCAGGATTTTGGTGTTAGTACTACTTACGCCTTCTTCTTTCCTCCCTTCTTTCCCTTGGAAATCCTCTTGTTCTTGCTGTACAATGAGACAATAAAACAGGATTAAAATTAGAAAAAAAGTAGAAGAGAAGAATCAGGAATATGGAGTGAGAGTTAAAGCGATATACCCGACGGCCATGTTGGAAAGAAGAGATTTGCTCTGCTTGGGGGGGGGGGGGGTTTGGGGGAAGGGGATGACTGAGGCGAGGCTAGAGAAGCTGCGGAAGAGAAACCCTAGTTTCAGTGAAAGAGTGATGAAAAGCTTTAAACATGGTTATATATATGGTGGAATGAGAAAATCGGCCACTGGTTTTAGGTTTAATTACGATAATACCTTATATCCCCTGCGTTTCTTCTTTTATTGTATTTTATTTTGGGATAAGGAATTGTTATTTTAAAAAAAAAAAGTCACATAAAGCCTAAAAAAAATTTAAAAGAAAAAAGAACATTTGTTATAAATCCATTGAATAGTGTATTGTCCATTTGCTTTCTTCATAAACTTATCTTATCATTCATCTACATTTTCAAGGTGGCATGAACCTTTGTAGATAACTATGTACTTGTTAATTGGGCATTTATCATAGTGACCTTTGATAGTGATATCTTAATACTATAAATAGGGATATCACTCACCATTTGAAATACACACTTGAATAAGAAAAAATTTTCTCCTCTATCTTATACTTTTTGTCTTCTTCTTCTTATATTCTGAGTTTTTTTATAATACGTTATCAGCACGAAGTTGCTACTTGCAAAGGTATTATATAAATCTTTTTATTTAATTCACATATTCTCTCATAATTTCATTATGTCGAATTTATCCAAGCTTGAGTTTGCGGCATTAAATATTTCTGCAAAGAATTATCTTTCATGGGTACTTGATGCTGAGATTCACTTGGCTGCTAAAGGTCTTGATGTCACTATTACTCAGGGAAATGAAGCATCGAGTTAAGATAAGGTGAAGGCTATGATTTTCCTTCGTCATCATCTTGATGAGGGCCTGAAGATTGAATATCTAACGGTAAAAGATCCACTTGAATTGTGAACTGATTTGAAGGGGGAGATATGACCACCTAAAGGCAACAGTGTTGCCAAGAGCTCGTTATGAGTGGATGCATTTACTATTTCAAGATTTTAAGATCGTAATTGAATACAACAACCTCACAGTTGAAATTATGTGAAGAGACTATAAAATATGATGACATGTTGGAAAAGACACTTACTTTCCATGACTCAAATGTGATATTGCAACAACAATATCGTGAAAAGAGTTTTCAGAAATATTCTGAACTAATCTCATGCTTTTGGTGGTTGAGCAACATAATGCTCTTTTAATGAAAAATCATGAAGCTCGTCCCACTGGAGCTGCTCCATTACCGAAGGCAAATGTGATAGGAAAATATGATCAATCTAAAGTAAAAAGAGATGATCATCGGGGCTATAATAATGCACGGGGACGTGACAAAGATAAGAGACGATACACTAATCGTCGAGGTGGTGGTCATAATAAAAGGGAGAACAACATGAGTTCTCAAAATAACCTCCCTCAAAAAGTAATTGTCGTCGTTGTGGCATGAAAGGCAATTGGAAGAATGAATGTCGCACACATGAGCATTTTGTAATGCTCTATCAAAATTCCTTTAAAAAGAAAGGAAATAAAAGTGGTGCTTCCTCTTCCAATGCTCGAGCTGAGTGACATATGACTCTTAAAGATGATGATAAGCCGGGAACATCTCAGAAATATGATAAGGATGTTGAAGCAAATTTGGCTTTAAAGGATGATATTTTTTATGATATTGGTGACATTACTCATACGAAAGTTGATGACTTCTTTGGAGATCGAAACTGATGTTTGATCTTTTAGCTGGGGAATGAAGTCTGTTAATATTTTACATAATATTTTAGTTGTGTGTTTTTAATTATTATGTTATTCATGTTGAAGTATTTAAATTTTCGTTGTTAGTTTTGTTTCTTCCTTCTTTTAATGTATTTTATTTTAATCAAAATTAATAGAAATCCCCAATTGTCAGTTGGATTCAAGATGAGTAATGGAGATGTATGCCTTCTTGATAGTGCTACAACGCATACAATATTAAAAGAAAAGAAATACTTTTCTAATTTGGTTATAAAAATGACATATGTCAACACAATATCAGGTAGTACAAAATTAATTGAGGACTCTGGAAGAGCGGCCTTATTACTATTGGGAGGGACAATATTAACCGTTGATAATGCATTATATTGTAGTAAGTCTCAAATAAACTTATTTAAGTTTCAAAGTTATTCACCAAAATGGCTATCATGTTGAGACAACTAATGAAGGAAATGTTGAATACCTTTACATTACTACAATTAATGTAAAGAAGAAAATTGTGCATGAAAAATTACCTGCACTTTCTTCTGGGTTGTACTATACAAGTATAAGTACAGTTGAATCACATGTCGTGGTAAACAAAAGGTTTACTAATTTTAATGATTTTATCATTTGGCATGACCAATTGGGTCATCCCGAATTTAATATGATGTGCAAAATCATTGAGAATTCATATGGGCACACTTTAAAGAGCCCAAATATACTTCAATCAAAGAAATTCTCTTGTGCTGCTTGTTCTCAAGGAAAGTTGATCATTAAACCATCAAAAGTTAAGGTTGGAACTGAATACCCTGCGTTTCTGAAACGTATACAGGGTGATATATGTGGACCAATTCAACCTGCATGTGGACCCTTTAAATATTATATGGTCTTGATAGATGCTTCTATAAGATGGTCACATGTGTGCTTATTATCAACTAGCAAAATGGCTTTTGCGAGATTGTTGGCTCAAATAATACGATTAAAAGCACAATTTCCAGACTATACAATAAAGACAATCCGTCTAGATAATGTTGGTGAGTTTACATATCAGGCATTGAATGATTATTGTATGTCTATTGGTATAACAGTTGGACATCCAGTTGCGCATGTTCACACCCAGAACGGTCTAGCAGAATCATTGATTAAACATCTGCAATTGATAGCTAGACCATTGCTAATGAGAACAAAGTATTCTGTGTCTATGTAGGGGGCATGCTATTTCGGATGCAGCAGCACTTGTGCGCATAAGACCGACCAATTATCATGAATTCTCCCCATTATAATTGGCTTTTGGTCAAGAGCCAAACATTTCTCATCTTAGAATATTTGGATGTGCAGTGTATGTCCCAATTGCTCCACCACAACGCACAAAGATTGGGCCCTAAAGAAGGTTTGGGATATATGTTGGGTATGAATCTCCTTCAGTCATAAAATATTTGGAGCCTATGACTGGAGATTTATTGAATGCAAGATTTGTTGATTGTCATTTTGATGAATCAGTATACCCAACATTAGGGGGAGAACATAAGTCGTCGGGAAAAGAGATAGATTGGAATTCATCATCTCTATCTTATCTGGATCCTCGAACAAACCAATGTGAGCAAGAAGTTCAAAGAATAATTTATTTGCAGAACATTGCAAATCAGGTGCCAGATGCATTTACTAATCTTCCAAGGATTACTAAATCGCATATTTCAGCTGTTAATGCTCCAGTTCGAGTTGATATTTCGACAGGACAAATTGTTAAGTTTATGTGTTCAATCAAGATTGCGAAAGTAAGTTGATGTGTTTTAAACGTCTACTTCCAAAATTGAAATGTTGACTTAATCTATTAAGGTCAAGTTTGATGGTTTATCTTTATTTCAAACTATTTTATCAAATTAGAAGGCAAAATGTTCTGGGAGCCTTTTTACTTATCTCAAATTATCATCCTGGCATGCACTCCAATTTTGTCAATTAAATATTTAAACTTTTTAAAACTTTAACATTTTAAATTCCTTTTTCATCTTATCAGTGTGTTTTTGTAATACAAACAACTACATGTTTTATTCCCCAATATCTTTTAATGACATATGTGAAATAAAATATTAAAAATTTATTCTTACCAGAAGTACTTTTTGCAAAACATTTGTTCCAAATAAGCTGATTTTAAATATGGAGCTGCATTTTCAGTACGCATGATTTATTTTATCTTCCAATTATATACATCTGCATTGAGTGATATATTTTAGATATAAATATAGCTATCCTCTAATAATAAACTGGCTTTTTGGATGATTAGAGTAACTAAAAATAAATTCTGGGATTCTACATCATAAACACTAGTATTTTGAATTAAGTTAAAAGATAACACAAATGAAAACAAGAGTTGTGAAAGTCCTATAAGCAAAGAACAAGAAAGAGGTCAAAGTCACTATACACCAATCCAGTCAGATATACGAAAGAGATTGATTTATTCATAATCTACAATATGAGATGACAAGTGCATTTAGAGGTTTTCAAGTCTAATTGGAAACCATGCTTTCAGTTTCTTGCACAAAGCCATCTCCTGTCCAGTCTTTGTCTGATTGTAAACCTTTCTTAACTGCTTTCCTTTGACGTATTGCTTCTTGCTGCCTTCTCACCAAATCTGTGTGTGTCGTGAAGTACTCAAGTGACGTTCTGTGCATAACACAAATTCAAATTGTAAACAAGAGAATCTTATCATTATGAGTTACTACGGAAGTGTACATATAGCTTTATGCAGTAGCACTGGGAAGCTCAAACTTGAAGTGCTGGGACAAGTTAATAGAAACCATATAAGTGAATCTTATAGGGAGAAAGTTCAGAACCTACTAGATAATGCAATCTAGTTATTGATATTCCAGCTGAGCGTTAATTCTATTCTTTCAACGTTTAGATGGATCTAATGTCTCTTCGTATGTGTGCGCGAGTGTGGGAGAGAAAGAGAGAGAGATTACCCTCTGAAATCTTCTATTGATGAAAAGTTGTGCTTTCTCATGAAATCTTTCAGCTCAGAGCACAACGTTTTCACAAGACCATATCCATGCATCATGACACCGGTACAAACCTACATAATAAACCAATAAAGATTTTATCATTCCAAGATAATTCCATGTTAAAAAGGATGGAAGAGGGGGAAAGAAAAGAACAAACAAACAAATTAAGAGGAGTTGCCCATGTCTCTTCACCATTTTACTGAAATATCATTAAATTGTTTTGAAGATTTCTCACTTGTGTTAGATCGCAGCTCAGAAGAAATTTTTATTTAGTCGAAGTCAAATGGGGACAAGGAAAAGTCCTAAATTTGGTTTAGCCACAAACATACAGTAAACGGTCAGTTTCTAATCCAACCTGTACAGTATCTGCTCCGAGAAGAATAAACTCAGCAGCATCACCACCTGTCTCAACTCCCCCAATAGCAGAGAGTGAATAGTCCTTATCTCCGAATTCTGACTTCATCATCCGTGCAATGTTCATTACTTTTGCAAGGGCAATTGGGTGCACTGCCTTTGATGAGTAGCCTCCAGGAGTAGAGTAGCTAAGGAAAACAGTAGAAAATGAATTGCCGGAATCATAAAAGCAGAAAATTTTAATTCAGCATACTTCTCAATGTAGAGATACTAACCCCTCAACACAAGGCTCAGGCCTCAAGGTGTCAAGATTGATTCCCATTACACTCATGATTGTATTTATAGCAGATACCCCCTCGCACCCTTGGTTAAGAGCCACCCTAGCCGGCTACAATCCAAGAAGAAGAAATAAGAAACACAGCGAAGAAATAACTTATACATGAAAGAATGTTGATAACTTGTTGGACACGGTGAATACAAACTAGTGGGCGGCCATAATTATAGAAGTGAAGTGAAGGTGAAGATGGTTTAATCCAGACATAGAGACTATTAATGATAAATATATCACTTCATTTCAAGCGAAGGTGGTCCTCTTAAACGCCAAACTAATAATCATCAAACAGCTCTAACGAATTCACAATCACACTTCCCAAGTCCTTAACAGTCATTATCAACCTCATTCAAATTGGTAAGGACTTTTAATTGGAAAGTGCAATAGAGAGACATTGAAACAAAACCAAGCTTAATCACCAAACAAGTAAAGGGGTCACAAAAGGTGAAAGATAGAATGATCCAAAGAAGAAATTACACTATGTCATCAGGTTGATTTAGGAAGGATTAGGACACACTCCGTCTTCCAAAAAACTAACAGCATATACAAGCTCCAAAATGCAATTTTCCCCTACTTTAGGATTAATGCGAGAACTTTTTAGTAACAAAGGGAGATTATAGATGATCTATAGAAGAAGTTATGACCTTCATGACATATGAAATTGGTTCCTGGTTTAAACATTTTAGCGATCTATCATCTTTGTTTTATAAATGCTATAACGAAATACCTTGGTAATGTCGGTGATATTAGGGGTCATCTTTGCCCAAACTGGAACTGTGGCTACAGCATTGATCCATCCACAAACCTCCTCCAAGAGATCACAATCTTGACCAACAGCAGCACCCATTCTACGTTCTGGCATACCATGGGGACACGAGAAGTTGATTTCAAAGGCATCCTGAAAAACAGTATCAATATAGAGAGTCATAAAAACTAAAAAGAGAATCATTGCGGCAACACTACTATAATGCAGAAAAAATCTTATCCATTAAGTCGCATATGCTTACAATTCCAGTTTCCTCACATCTGTAAATAAGTTCCTCCCAAGCAGCTTTGTTATATTCTTCCATGATAGAAGCAATTAGTATCCTATCTGGATACTCTTCTTTCAATTGCTTAAACTCTTTCAGCATTGTTTCCAGAGGTCGATCACTAATGAGCTCAATATTCTGCCACCCAATAATTTGTCCTTTGGCAGAACCATTTGCATCTGCTCTTAGTTTAGCATATCTAGGGGTCACATTTTTTACTTTATCGGCTTCCAAAGACACCTGAGGGAAGAAAAAAATAATTACTCCATAAAAAAGGAAAGTCTTTCTTCTCTGTTCTTTTCACAACAGAAATAAGTAAAAAAGTGTTGATCTCACTTTTCACAGATAAAAACATCCTTTAAAAAAAAAAAAAAAAAAGAGCTTCCACACTTTTCAGTTACAATTATTCCCTCTTGTTTCAATTTGTTTGTCCCATTTTGATTTGACACGGAATTCAAAAAAATAAAAAAGACTTTTGAATCTTATGTTTTAAACTAAAGATACGTAGAACAAAATGTCATTTAATCTTGAGCGTTTAAACATCTCATATGAAAAGTTGAAATCAAAGAGTTGTTAAAAAAGGGAAGAGACATTTACAGTTACTTGATCTAGAATCAGCACATGCAAAACTCCATAACAAGTTAAATGATAACTCCACACATACTGATCCAAGAACCTACATACATGATCTCAAGGTGGATCCAATGTTAATGTACCTGGTTCATCTCAACTACATACTTTCGACGCAGAGCATAAACTATGTGTAAAATTTTACTAAAATTGCAACAAATTTAAAAACACAGTGGGTTCAATGCAAGAACAGATTGAACTAATAGAATTTAAATCCTGGATCCACCTCTTAATGATCTCCAATCTCAGAAGATCTATAAGTTAATGTCATTTGAACAAACTTTACTAGAGCAGTTGCCATACTCAATTCGATGCAAATCAACAGCTCAATTTAGTTTCTTCTTTCATTTTACTCTTCCTACTTAATCAGACTTTGATAAAAAGATCGGAAGTACTACTAACAGATAACAGAAAAACTGGCACTAGATCCACCACAGAAAAAAATATGGATTAAAAAAGGATCCATGAAAGAGGTAGTACTACTAAAGTCGAATAAAGCTTTACCGTTTTGGCGATAACACCACCCCAGCCTTCATCAAAGGCTCTCTTCATCACTGTATAGTTGGTTCCTGGTGGACCCGACCCAATAACAAATGGGTTAGGCATTTTCAACCCGTTAACAGTTACACTTAGATCGGGCTCCACTGATTGGCCCTCTGATGCCATAATTCTGAACCCAACTCGTTTTCTACCGAAATTTAACCGACCAGCCCGACCCATCACCGGGTTTTCAACACCCGAGTTCCCATCAAGTCCAATTCTGATTCGTTGAGCCAATCCAAGAGACGCCATAGCTGGGAGAAAATTGAAGAAGTTGGTTTCTGACTCAGTTGAAACAGGAAACAGAGGAAAAGATGAAAATGAATATCTAGGAATCTGAGTTGGGAGAATAAGAAAATTGTATTTCAATAGCTGTTGATTGGAGTTATCTAGTTGTAGTCTAGTAGAAGTTATCAAGGGAATAAAATTTGTTTTTTTTTTTCAGTTATAGATCAAGATTTACGTGTGTCTTATTTTTTTTTTCAATCCGGTTTTCAAATAAATATTAAAGTATTACTTATATTTTAATTAATTATATAGCTTTCTTTATTTTCAAACGTAATATTATCACTTTATTTTTTTATTTATATACTAATTATGAAGATCCTTTTGAAATGACGATCGAAATGAAATTTAACAAATTTAACATCTACAATCTATTAAATGAGTGATAGTGCATTATTAATCAATATGTCAAATGTCAATATATATTTTCTTAGTAATTTTTTTGTTTGGACAGATAGTTAATATGTCATTTCTACATTTTATTGGAATACCAATGAGTTTGAATCTTTATATTACAACATATATTTAGATGTACTTTTTTTTCTTTGAGTATATAAGAATTATATTATAAAGTAACTGAAAAATGCTAATAAAATACATCTACACGTCTTATTATTCTTTTTCATATTTATATGATAAAACTCCTTTTAATATTTCATTTTTCAATCATTTTTGTTCCTTTTTCATATATACAATTTAAATTTGTATGATTTTTGCATGAATCACATCTATTGGTATTTTAGATTCTTTAGTTGCATTTATATCAAAGATAATTGTTATCATTTGTCAATTTTTTTTTTAAGAATGTTATCCAAAATGTTACGCTATTATTAAGTTTCAATATATTCAACCTCGAATGAGAAAATATTGTTTTTAGAAAAATTATTAACTCGTTTACTATATTTTAATATATATATCTTTTATATGAAATATAAAGATAAATAGATTAATATAAACTACGTAAAAATATTTGATAGATAATAAACCTCTTCACATATTATGTGTATAGAATAATAAAATTCAAAAGTTAATTAAATTGAATACTCAAATAATAGTTTTGATTTCAAATATACTTCTTACATTCTCAAATCAATGATTGCACTACCCTAAGATATATACTCATTACTTAGTACATTAAAATAATTTAAATTTTTAATCATAATTTTGTGTTTATTTAATCATACTCATATGAAAAGTTTTTATGTACAAAATTTTGTGTTTTATTTTTAAAAAATATATTAAAAATCAAATCAACTTATTTAGTCATTTGTATTAATCTTTTATTTAAAATTTTCAAAAGATACATATTTAACAAAAATAAATTAATTTATCAAATGCATGAATAAATTCTTTTGGCATATATGTTTGTCCAATTTTTAAATTTCATAAAATGTATATTAAATATTTATATTCACTATTTTATTTATGTCGACTATATTTAATTATACTTCAAAAGAGTTACAAAATATAATTTTCATAGTATATAAAAACAAGTATTCAGTATTACAAAATATAATTTTCATAGTATATAAAATACAAGTATTCAGTATTACAAAATATTTGCATGGAGCGCAATTAACATATAAGTAAATCAAAGCAAAAAGAGAACATTTTTGACTAAAAAATTTACAAAATCTTCAATTATGGGATCAATATTTTCATTTATTAGATTTTATTTTTCAATTACTTCTAATAAAACGTGAAATAAAAAATAGATAAACTAAAGTGGGATTAAAAATAATAAATAGAGAAAAGACATAAAGACACCATCGAAGTTGTCCCATATTTGCATAAAGACACCTAAACTTTTGAAGTGTCCCATTACCCCACTAAACAACTATATATCGTTGTAAATTGACCATTTTTACTCATTCCGTCGTCTATGTAATGCGCGTGTTGCTCACTCTCTAGGTAACCCGACCCGACCCTTTTTTTTTTAAGAAAATTCATGAACTCCTTTTCATTTCATTTCTCAACGTTAACTAAAAAAATCAAACGAAATACACAGTGTTGCTGTTGACGATAGTGTTGCTGTTAACAATCTCGTTGTTGATCATTGTTGATCGTTGTTGATGTGTATTTGTGAAGATTCTTGGAGATTTGAAGGTCTAACATGTTAGGGTTCTAAAATCTTCACTTTTTTCGATTATTCTGATTTTATGGATTATTATAGTGTAGAAGTGTTAGAATCGACCTCCTACAGTTGCCATTGTTACAAATACGATTCAACATTGCATTTGCCAAGAAATTCAATCATAAAAAAACTTCAAATTAACGTTTATACTGGAAATTAAAAGAGAAAAGATGAATTCCTACCTTATTTTCTTGAGGAAGATGATGAAGTCGTCAAAAAGAGAGAACCAATATTGTTCTTGCCATGGAAATCAAAATTTTAGGGCTACCAAAGGCTATTTTTGAGTTTAAATTGGGGAAGATACAAAAATTGATTAAATAATTAATATTAAAGAAAGAAAATGACATGTGGCTGTTTTAAACTGGTAAATAAAAAAGAAAAAATGGTCCATGACGCGCCTAACGTGCGTGTAAACAACCCAGATGAGTTAATGGGTAAAAATGACCAATTTACAACGATAATAGTTGTTTAGTGGGGTGATGGGACACTTCAAAAGTTTACGTGTCTTTATGCAAATATGAGACAACTTCGATTGTCTTTATGTCTTTTCTCCAATAATAAAATAACAAAAACATGATTCATCAAATTATACTTTTCTTTTTCCAATTGTTATTTTTTATTTTGGCAAATAAATTAAATATCTTCTATCATAGTTCATATATATATATATATATATATATAATATATATATATATTATATATATATATATTATATGTATGTATGTATGTATGTATGATGTATGTATGTATGTATGTTGTACGTATGTATGTATTATGTACGTACGTATGTATGTATGCATGCATGTATGTACGTACGTATGTATGTATGTATTTTCCTCATCATGACTACATCAAATGTGAATTAAAATACATTAACATTTGCCTCAAAAGGTTTGTCTTACAATACACATTTATATAAATATTTATTAAGAAACACAATAAATTAATAAGTTTATACATTTAAAATTTGAGAGTTATAAGGAGTTATAAAGATTATGGACATATAAATTTAGCGCTTAAGATTCTGTGGTCAAGAATTGATCTCTTGAACATGACTAACTAAAAAGCAAGAAAAAATCAATATACATAATTCATAAGATTTTCCTCTATCATGAGTACATCAAATATGAATTAGAATACAATAACATTTGCTTAAAAAAGGATTGCCTTACAATACACATTTATTTAGATATTCATTGAGAGACACAATAAATTTATCATGATAAGTTTATACATTTAAAATTTGAGAGTTATAAGGAGTTACAGAGATTATAGAAATATAAGTTATGAAGATAAAGAGATACATATTTCTTAGTTTAAGAAGGGAAAATTAATGATATTAATTTTAGGGAATGCTAAATTCAAAATTTCAATTATGTTTGTAAGATTAGTTTCTCCCTTATCTATTTAATAGGAGAAAATGAAAAGGTAAGAAACTTAAAATGTTATTAATAACAAATTACAATAAAAAATGTTCTTTAATCGAAATTAATTTTATTAGTCACAGATTTACATATATTCTCATATGGTTTCATTACTAACTTAAAAATACAAACTTTATATGTTTAATTAAAACAACAACAATGTAGTGTATTCTTACAAATTGATACCGGGCGTGCTCAATTAGAATATATCATTAAAAATATTCAATACTAAAAGAAATATTTATTCATTTATTTTGTGATTGATTACTAATATAATAGACCATATCATATATTTTTAGGGACAAATATTCAGTAGATATTAATTAATTCAGCCATGAAAAAATCTAAAATATTAATTAGATAGAAATATATATATATTATATATATATATTATATATACACACACACACACACACACACATATTATGCATCTTTTCATCTTCAACAACAACAACAATGAATGGAATAATCATTTTTTTGTTCAAAATGAAGAAAATAAAATAAAAGAGAACAATATAATATTAGTTGAAATCAAAATAGTACAACAATAAATATTCAAAATGTTTGAAAATCAATCAAACTTTTATACTACTACAACTCTCTATGCATGAATCTCCAAGATAATTAAGTTTCTTTCTTCATTTTGTTGAACTTGTACCAGATAATGTGACGAATCTTTCAAGAATATACCAATGATCTTTATCAAAGTGAAGATCATATCATGACATCATCTTTTCTATATCATCTTTTTTGATCACTTAACTACATGATTGATGAAGAAAAAGATGAAGAAAATAAAATTAAAAGATTATACTACTAAAAAGAAAGAATGAAAAAATGGAAATGAACATGCAACATCTCCATACATGATTGACATTTATAGATAAAATAAGTCATAAAAATGATTAAAAGGGAATCGAAAAGACATGCTATTGAAGTAGAGAATGTCAATAGATGGGTTTTTTTGGTAACTCATTTCATATGATTACAATATTATATATGATTGAATTTTATAATTAATAAAAAAAATTATGAAAAGAATAAAAAAAAGACAAAAAAAAAAAAGAAGAAACAAATGGAGGCCATATAGAGGTGCCACATAAACGGTTTTGGATTCAGATTTATGTATATATATTGATTGATTGATCACGGAAGCTGAAGGTTCATTATTTGTAAATGTTTGATTAAAAAAAACAAAAAAAAAGTTGATAGAAGTGGTAAGAAATTGGACAAGGGAATTACGAGTGTTGTGGTGGAATATAATACAAGAATTTAGTTTGAGCCTATTTGGATTAAGTAATTTTAAAAGTGCTGAAATTTATTTTAAAAATAAGTAGTTATATGTTTATATTAAAGTAGTGTTGTTAAAAGAAAAGTTGTTGATGTGTTTGGTAAATAAGTGGTGATAAATATTTTTTTATCAAATTGTCTGGAATACCCTTAAAGTTGTTAACATGATAAAAAGTTCATTAATTTAAGGTTTTTATCCTTAAAAAAATAAAATAAAATAAATTTATATTCTACAACCATAAGTAATAATATTTTCTATCGTTCACATATTTTTTTACCAACTTTTAAGTCTATTCAAACAGGTTCTTAGTTAGTTTTTAACTAATTACTTTAGTTTTATATAGATGGTCTTAAAAATAATCTTCTATTTAACTGACATAATCTAAATACACTTCTGATCTATTTACCATGTAGCAAATGATTTAAATCTTTATATGAACACGAGACTTTTAATAAAAAGTTATGAGACGTGTTGAAAATGACCCAAAATTTGTCAAGAATTTAACAGTGTATTTCACCAATATGACAAAATTAGGAGCGTATGTAAATTGAATTATTCAAATAGACGATTACTTTAAAGACAACAATAATTTGAGAACGAAAATAATAATTCACATCAAGCTTAGAAATGCTAACAATTCTTTCGAAAATATTCCTTAAGTAGCTCTAGTTTAGAGTGTAATCACGAAACATAGCTATTATTTATGAACTACCTATTTAACGCAGCTATAATTGTTGTATCAGAAGTGAAAGGCTAGTTATTTGTGTTCAAGCGACAACCTATCAATCAAGTAATAGTTAAAAACTATAATTGCTTTTGTGATCCTCATAAAAAATCATTTATTCTTAGAGTTTGATTTAATCGAAACTTTGTTAAAGAATAGATATTATTTTTACCCTTCACACCCCTATTAGTGATGACATGAAGGAGTTGGTTTATCACTATTAATACGTTTATGTACTTGTAATTCTATTTCATGTGGTGTATTATTAACTATATAAAAGAGCTTAATATGTCATATTATTGACTAAGAAGTTTAAATAATTAACCTGCTCAAAGATAGATGGCAAATGGGATCAATATTTTATAAAATTAAATAAATAGGTGGAGCAAACATTGCTCCTAAATTATTGCAGCAAAGTTTTGATCTTATGATCAACCAAGTAACATGCATAGCAATTTTTTAGTATTTTTTTTCTTAGAATATTATATTTTTAGTTGACGAATCAATAATTGAGATGAGCATGTATTTAGTTTAACCCTTTAATCTTTAAGGTTGAAAATAGTATATCTTCACCTATACATAATATTATTATTTTCAATTTTCATTAAGTTAAAAGTCAACACAAAAAGAATAATATAAAATGCACAAAATGATCTTTTTGAAGGCAAAATTATCCTACGGAGACTTTTGGTGATTAATCTAAAATACATTTATTTTTTCTTTTATCATTGTAAGCGAAAATATGAAATTTAAGTGTTATTTAAAAAATAAAATACATTTTTTTTCAAACATACGAAAAGGAAAACCAGGACATACACATTGAAACAAATAAATAACTTTAATAAGTTATCTTTCCACAATTATTATTGCCATTTAATGCTAACCCTTTTTTGGTATATTTATCGAGCATTTAGAATCCATTCGAAGGAAAAATATTCACAATTAGGAATTTTTATATTAGAAATATTCAAAATCGAGATATTTAATTGACGACTCAAAATTTTTATTGATATTTCTTGTGTTTTTTTGGCTCCTGTTATTTAGAATTTTTTTATGCGAGAACTGGAAAAATCATTTAAAAGTTATAACTCCTAAATATTATATCAGTGTGAATTATATAATTAAAGTTATTTTAGAAGGAGGTGAGAGAGTAGCAGAGTGGTTGAGGTCGTTTATCCTTCGCATGTGGTAGATGGATCGATTCTATAATATTAGGACTAATTTGGTCATATGGTTTGTATACAATTAAAAAATGTAGTTAAAAATTAATAAATATATCCAGAATTAGTTTTCTGTAATAGCCATTGTGATTTTTTTATTTTCTTCTTAATGTCGTACATGAAACATCAATCAAAATTGTCAAATTAATTCCATACACAACATACTTCATGTGTTTTACTCGCTGCAAATATGAATATAAATCTATAAAATAATCTCAAAATTGAATATTTATGTACTTATTAACAAAAAAAAAAGAACACATTTGTGCACTTGCGCCTAATTCTCCTGGACTGCTCTTAAGCTTTGGCATGAGTCAATAATTTCGGTCTGTTAGCATTCAATTGGGCCTGGATACACATAAGTAATTGGGAAAATTATATATAACAACAAACTAATAACCTAAAATAAATGGAGTAGCTAGGGTTTGATTTAATTGTGCTCCATAGCAAACGTTTGCAAAAAATTGTCAGACGCTTCTCTCCCAAATATCTCGCTCGCCACTCTCCTCCAATCTCTCGCTCGCTTCCTCACTTTACAAACACAAGTATATAAAAAATGTTTCTAATTATATAAAGCAGAGAAAATTGTATAAATACATATATTTTTGTTCCCCTCTCTCCCCTATTCCAGATATCGCTCACCACTCTCCCAAATCTCGTTCTCCACCCTCGTCTTTCTCATTTATACAAACAGAAGCAAAATGTATAAATTGTATTTCTGTTTGTATAAAGCGTCAGAAAATTGTATATACACATGCAAGTACATATATTTTCGTCCTATACACTTATAATTATACAATTAAAAAACTTCCTTGCCCAGTTTCTTTTGCTCTTCTCTCTTTCTCGTTTTATACAATTTTCAAATTGTATCTAATTTCTCTCTTTCTCGTTTTATACAATTCGATTCAATTGTATATTCCTTATCAAGTCTCTTTTGTCTTTCTCTCTTTCTCATTTTATACAAATTCAAATTGTATATAATCGTTCTATACACTTATAATAATACAATTCGTTTTTATACAGTTTTCTGCCCAAGTGTCTTTCTCTTTCTTGTTTTATACACTTTGTGTTATACAATTTGCTTCAACTGTATGTGTATAACGAAATATACAGTTTCCATGTTTGCTATGGAGCGCAATAATGCAAACTTTGCTATAGCATACGAATATGAATTTTTTATTTTTTTATATGTGAAAGTTGCCCTAAATAATTCAGATATATCTAAATACATATATTTGGGGATATGTAGGGCAAAGATTAGATGTAATTTGTTCTAGATTCACTGTATTCAAGTGGATTCACATATATCTAAGATACATAGCAAATCTCCCTCACCACTCTCCCTTCTACATGTGAATCACACCAGATACATATCTAGTGTGATGACTATATATTTAGATATATATGAATCTCGCTCGTCTCTCTATCTATTTTTGCATATTTGATTGTAAAAATATATGTATCTAAGTACATTTTCCTCAAAATATAATAAGAAATCTTAATTCATAATAAGATACGTGATATATTAAATATATAAATAATCATAATAGATATGAAAGTTAACGTATGTCACGAATTATATAATTTTTCCTTACAACTTACAAGCAGCCTAAATAGGCGGGCCTTCCATTATCCCCCAAAAGAGCCCATTAATGTGGCTGCGGCCTAGCTACATAGTAACTATAAGACACATAAGTGGCATATGTAATCCAAAGTTTTAATTAGTTGGCAAACAATAACCATTTCATATATTTTGGACTACTAAAACGTGACAAGCATACCAACATTTCACATATTTTGGACTACTAAAAAAGTTACTAACATACTTAACATACTACCAATAGTGTTACAAATAAGACTCTACGTAACATGAATTTGAATTATTTAAATTATAATACAGATATCGAACACCAGATGAACAAAGAAAGTTATGATGCACAAATCAGTCCCCCATACTATTTGTGTGCCCCCTCCCCCGGAGGGGGGGGGGGTCCTCCTAAAATCTCCGTATTTCACATTGAAAATATCTCTCAAAAAATATGTACATTGCTATTCATAACCGTATCTTTGTGTATGCATATTGCTTTATTTTTACTTTTCAAATCGTCGACAGAATAGACAATATTGATAAATGTGACAATTCATTTTTTTTCACGGTGTTCGCAGTTTAAATGGAAGCTTCGACTAAATTTAGATTGCAAAATGCAGAGCCCATTATGGGATGACGCTTCCAACAGAATTTTTTGCATATCCATGCTTAAATCCGAGACTCTGATTAAAATTGAAACACTCTCACCACAACTTATATTGATAAATGTGACAGTTCATGCTGTAGATGAACGGTAATTTGGTTCAAAGACAATGTTATCCTAATAATCATATTCATCGCATAATATAATGATGTCGATAGTCCCATTTATACACGGTGTACATGATCCTATGATTTAATATCCGTGATTGACATCATACAAATTTAATTTTAAATTTTATATTGGGATAATTCTCTAATTCTCCCTAAAAAACAATTCAAACCACCATTCGGAAAAAAAAAAAAAAAAGATACGTTGCAAGTTCTACTTAGGGATGAAAACATTTTTGACACATTAATCTAAAAACCAAAAAATAATACTAATTATTTAGAAAAATACTTAAAATCTACTCACAAGTTCGTTTGGTTGGCATGAGCTGGAAAATTTATGAGGAATTCACATGCATCTTGCTATTTTTTTAATTTTTTTTAGAAGTTCAAACTCATGTTTCAGAAAAGTTGTCTTCCACTTCCCTTTTTTTTCTAAAACAAAAATTTAATTCATAATTGCAAATTTGCTACCTAACTTACTACTATAAGATTTTATTCGCAAAATTAATAATGAAATAGTGATCCTACTTACTTTAATCTGCATCATATAACAACTTATATTAAATGGACAAGTTTTTTTTAAAAAATAATTTCATATATTCTCACTTGAGTATAATACGACAAGACGAATATAAAATATAGCACGTCACAATCAATTACCAGCTACATTTGCACACCTAATCATGCATTTCTTTTGTTTCTAGGTATAATAATCAGTATTATATAATTATACATAATTATTACTAATATAAAATTTATGTTTGTGTTAGTATTATTATATTAAGATTTGTAATGAAGTGTGTATTTGTGTACCAGCTACTATTTTTAATTTTAAAAAAAGGTATGTGCGTACAGTTGGATGATGACAATGGATAACCCCTCACATATTATATTATATAACCATTAGCTAAAATGGCGATAAATATTAGTACACGTAACCAATTAATTTAGCAGACAAAATAAATTCTCTAAATTAACTAGTTTATTGTGTTTTAGTTAGAAACTAAATATTTTTTTTATATAAACGTGTTAACATTATAACAGTTTTTTATACTATAAATTGTTCGTCATTCTTTTAATCTACCTAAGCCAATATAGGTTAGGTCCTAACACCAGTAAAAGTTATCAAATCAATAATAGATAAATTTTTCGTATCACATAAGTGTCAGCGTTATATTCCTTTTGATTGTCGAATCTGAATTCATATGTCATAAGCGGACAGGACAAAACTTCCCTTGGAGAAAGCCAGCCTGAGGGAACTGGATTGGTCATTCCACCATCACTCGATTATAGAGGGTTGGAGCCCTCTCTCTGAAAGTTAAGTGGTGGGGAAGAAAGAAAATTAAGGAACCCGTAAATATCATAAATCGATAATTATTGTTATCTAAGAAAAATAATTCGCAATTAAGACAAGATATACTATTGGTGTTATCATAAATAAATATTATTTTTTATATATATAAAAAAAGTCTTACGGGTTACACATGACAAGATAAAATAAGTATTCAAAAAATATCAAACAAAATAAGACATAACGGATCAAAACTTGTTCAGACTCGTCTTTGGTGTTGAAATAAATAAGAAATTCCCTTTTTATATTCAACGAAATGATGATTTGTGTCCTTCGGTATCACACAGTTAATTTGGAGGGTGGTTATCCATACGAATAATCGAAAATCGATCTTCTCAATATCTTTTAAGTCGAGAATTTGCTTAATGCGATTTGCATTTGATATGTAGTTTGCGAAAACAGTGATAAAAATAATAGCGCCTGAAAATTATTATGAAATTAAAAAATAATAATTTGTAACTATATATATAAAAATTATTTAAGTTACGAGTTATAATTTTTTTTAAATGATAAATTAAATTAAGCAGTGTCATCTAAAATAGAAGGGTGAAAGAAGTAGGTAGCATTAAAAATAAGATGTTGACAAGGCACTACCCAATTAGTAATAGTAATAATCAAGTTTTAATTGGTTGAAAGGAAACTAATTTGAGTGTATTCAGTGAATTCAGGGGATAAATATGGCCTCCTTTGTCTGTTGCCAAACCTAATACATTTATCATATCATAACTTGCCATATATATATATATATACACACTCTCAACAATCTTTTGAATTTCTTGTTTCAGTTTAAATTTCCTAAACACTACAAAAGATTAAAACGAAAATATGAAAAGGTAAAGTAGTAAAATAAATGAATTGATCCAAGTAAAAACTGCCAACATATCAATCAATATAAAGCAGTATGTATCAATTTATAGGATATAATTTTTTTAAAAAAATCCTCCAAATAAATGATGATAAATATTTAGAAAAATTACATATATACACAATTTTATTATATTTCCTATCATTTTTTTATTATCTGATATATCACTTTGGCGCAATGTATCGATCAAATATATCACTGTATGCGATGTATCGGCACGTAATACATAACTTCGATGTATTGAGATGTGTGTGATGTATCAAGACATTGATGTGAAGTATCCAAAAATGAGACGTGATGTATTAAGACGTTGAACAATGTATCACCAAGACGTTGAGCGATACATCAGAACGTTTTGAAATGTTCTCGGATTCCCCTAAATTTTTTGTAGTTTGAAAAAAATATGATTTAATTAGTTCTGAACACAATAGATTCGTATAAAATTCCCTAATTGTGTCACTATTAAAAAAAAAAACAAAAAACTCTATCCTTATTTCTAAAACTCTGTATCAATCAAACTATAATACATAAATTAGAATAATGAAAATATTTTTTTTCCAATTCTTTTGATAAAACAAAGATGGGAACCTTTAGCGGCATTTTTGGTTGTTGCAAGGAGCGATCTCATTTTCGGATTTTAGGGTAATCACTTATTTCTTATGTTATAGATATAATTATTTATTATTGTATCAAATGCCAACAAGTTATGTGACCTTTTAGTCACCAGAAAATATAATTAGTGATAAGTGACACTCTACTATGCTTATAATTAAGCTAAGTGGGGGAATTTTTTCTTTCTAAATAAAATAAAATGATGCTTAATTAAGCAAAGTGATTTTGACGTAAGGAAATAATTTTTTTTCTTCTAATCATCCATGAAATCGTCAATTATTCTATTTGTACTGAAACAAAATGTTGAAGAATAAATTAAAAAACATGTTTCATGTGGAAACATGTGGATATAATAACTATAGCAAGCATTTTTCATATTCACTAAGAAAAATCTCATAGTGACATTTTTATCAACTTCAGGACTTCTAGTTTTTAAAAGATAAAATAAAAAAAGCAGCACGTAGAAAGAAAATATATGCACCGCAAAATTTGCAAGGTCTCACATGTGTAAATTAAATACAGCTAAGCTAGGGCCGCTCGTGATTATGATTAACAACCAAATGAAATTGCAATTTGAATCAAATCGATTTTAAAAAAATTGATATTTGATTTAGTTTGGTTAGATTTGGGTTTTAAATTTTGAAAACAGATACTATTTGGTTTGATTTTGGTTTTACTAAAAAACAATCGCGAAAATAACCAAATCGAATCGATAAATTAGATATATAAATTTTATAATTATTTATATATTATTCATAAATAAATTTAAAATATTTCATTAAATTTTAATTAATTTAAGTTTTTAACTTTATTCATTTTCTCAAGCCCGACACTTTAATATTGCTTAATTGTTTGACTAAACCGACATTAGCTTTTCTGTAGATTGTTCATGTAATTAGTGTTTGTGTCTATCGAGATATGTACGTACTCAAAACAATTATTACTTTCAGACCGAATAAACCAGAAAAATTGAACCAAACCGAACCAAATCAACAATAACCAAACCGATGGTTAATTTTATCGTTTGATTTGGTTTGATTTTAGAAATTTAAAAGATCCGACTAGATTGATTTGATTTTAGTTTTAATCAATAACCAATTTAAATCGAACCACGAACACCCTTAAATACAACAACTAAATGCACATCAAATAATGTATAAATAACTTAATTTCTGATTTGATTATTAAATAAATGCACATTAAATAATATATAAATAACTTAATTTCTGACATAATTATTAAAGTTCTCTGTAATATTGTACTGCATATATATTAGTGTTAAGAAAGTTAAATAATTTTATTAGCTGCGATTATTTCAAAAAAGTTGATAGTTCTGCTATTAGAGTGTGATGATACGCACATTCTTATACATTAGTTTGGAATATGTAAATATTATTTCAAAAAATTGAACAAATTATTATTAAGATTCACATAAAAATTACTTTATTCATGGTCTTAAATATATCAGGTTAATTATAATTAATTTAATCTATTATTCTTTTTTTGGATTATATCATTACAGAAGATAAGCATCACGATAAATTTATTAAGAAACATAATATCCATGAGAATATTTTAATTATTAATTAAACACAAGGCAATTATATTTTTATATCAATATAAAAATTAAATCATAGTAGTAAACATACAAATTCTTCCATTTCTTGTTTTCTTTGTTGATACTAGAAAATAAGTTAAACGTGAAACAATTTTCACATTGTTAGGTCAAAGAACTAAAGCCAAGTGTACCACTCTAATTATGTTGTATTAGGCTACATAATGATGAGCACAAAATAAAATTCTATGATCACAAAAAAACAGACAGAAAAAATCACTTATTTGGAATAATTTGGTGGTTATTTTTGGATTGTTTCTTACTACTACTGGTATATTATATTACTCCTAATTTAAATCACATGTGATAAATTCATCCACAATTTTTTTTTAAATAGAAAAATTAAAGGAGGAGCCAAAACCTTTGCGTAAAGATTTTTCTCAACCACACCTTCGCTAGTATTTTTTAAGCCACCCAAACCCATTCGTGTCATTTGATTCCACCTGTAAATTTATTATATTTTTCAATTTTAAGAAAAAATTATTTTAAAAATATTTTTTTGCAATAACTAACAAAAAGACATAAAAATAAAATCGTCAAGAAACAGCTAATTTGATTATCTAAATAGTAACTGCATTACATAAACTATCTTTGCCTACCACTTAAAAAAATGGAGTATGTTTTTCTAATATCTGAACAAAAAAAAATTGATTTTTAATATATTATTTCATTTTAATAAAGTAATTTAAATTTATATAATGTCTAAAACTTATTTTAAATTATAAATTTTGAAAGTATTTTTTTCTATTCCCTCATTCTTTGTCAAGCACCACATAGATGGAAACAAATGGAGAGATTATTATTTAATATTATATGTGTATTAATTTAATTTTCTTATTTTGATATATAAGTTTCGTTTTATGTCTTAATTTATAAAAAAAAATTACTCCTAAAATTTGTGATTTTCAAAATTTCTATTATAGGGTGGCATTTAGATAAATTATCCACATTAATATCCAAAAATATAAATATTCTTTTTATGTATATTTCTAAACTCTGCTACTTACCATTTCAAGATTGATGAATCATAAGCTACATCAAAAATACAGAAAGAGTTAAAATTCTTATAAATTACAATAGTATTTTTAGCACTAAACACAGCACATCACTTCCAAAAAGATCAATTCGTATAAAAATACTCGCTCCATTTGTTTCTATTAAAAACAAATTTCTACGTTCAATGATTAAGGTATTTTACATATATTTGAATATTGAATAATAATAATAATAATAATATTTATTTTTTAATATTTATATGTGTTTAATTTATATATTACTAAATACAATAAATGTACAATTTAATTAAAATACTTAAATATTAGAAAAATACACATTTAATAAAATAAAATCATTATTTAACAAAAAAATATGAATATAGTCCGCTAATGATATTAGAAATAGTTTGTAATAGTAATTAATTAGTGTGTGTCTAATAACGATGATGGTGATAGTTGTGATGAGAGAGATCAATAGTGTGGTAGAAACTAATGTAGTGATAATTGTGATGGTGGAATTTAGTTAATGTCAGTAGAAATTGTTGTGCATATTTGATGATATTGTTGGTGATAGCTGACGATAATACTACTTATGATGGTGGAGATGATTAATAGTAGATTTTGATTATGATAATAATAAAATAAAAATAATAGTAATGGTTGATGATAATTTGTAATATTAATTACATACTTACGTAAAGTTATCTAAATGATATTAAGTCAATGAAATAGGAAAAAATTCGCACCAAGGATAGATTTAAGCATTTCGATGGGAAATTGAAACATCTTGTTTCACCAAACAAATTAACCTTCTCTTATTTTCTGGTTATATTAGATTTTTTTTTTTTGTTCAAAGTTGCATTTAATAAAAGATCACATGATGTAGATTAATTTTACAGCTCAGTCCACCACTTTACCTAATATTTAAATGATGATGAAAAAAAGCCAAAAACTTTTTTTTTTAACAATAAGATTTTATGAAATCTCATCTAACTTTCACATTTATCCGCACACCTTCCACCCCTACCCCCATATCCTCCCTCCTTCCTTACATGGTGGGGTGGGCTAACACTACACTATTCCCACGTGCTTTCTCCTCTCCA
>JAKWJD010001526.1:0-41502 GCA_027705065.1 Solanum peruvianum | reverse complement strand
AATGCTTGTGCTTGTGTTTTTAGCTAATGAAGTTTTTATGCTTTCTCTATGGTTGCCTATCTTGTAGAAGTTGTTCCTTCAATTATGCAGGAATGGTTTTGCTC
Organism: Solanum peruvianum; assembly: GCA_027705065.1. NCBI lineage: Eukaryota > Viridiplantae > Streptophyta > Magnoliopsida > Solanales > Solanaceae > Solanum > Solanum peruvianum. The sequence continues at coordinate 41,398 of JAKWJD010001526.1, read as the reverse complement.
TATGTCAAAAAGGGGAAAATGCATCTTGAATGCAATATAGTTTTCGATCGTTCAAAAAGGGGGAATTTGTAAGAAGCACATATGCCTCAATAATTTTTTTGAAGAATGTTAAAGTGTCAAGTTGCAAAGAACAGGTTGTAGAGACATGGTTCAGTTAAATCCAAATGTAATTGGGAGACTTAAAGAAAACCTAATTCTTAATTGATTAAGGAATTCACGTGTCAGGTTTCTTTTCTAGTAATAGAAAGTCCAAGTCGAGTTTAACAAGGCTTTGAGGCATAGAAAAATTCAACACGAATAAGGAGGCGTGGTCTAGAAATACAACAAGAGTTTCTTTGAAAAAATTTGCGCTCAGCTCGAGAGTATATCAAACACGATCAAGAGTTTGTGAGAGTTTTATTCTTAGTTGGGAGTGCCGCTAGTTGAGAGAAATATTGTAAGATCTTTTACAAGAGTTTTTGTTACGATCAGATTTTGGAGTGTGGGTATTGTTCGACAAGTTGAAGAACTTAAAGAACATTAGAAGACTTAAAACAAATTTGTGTAATTATTTTTAATTAATACATATAATTTTATAATATTAAAAACAAATTGGTAAGATAATTAATTAAACAGAGTGGATCTACATCTGTAAAAATTAGATAATTTTGTTCCTTTTTAATATTTGAAATTTATCTCGATCACATTCCTTATTAATTAATATATATATATACATATATATATATATATATATAAACGTTGTCTGTCACAACAATTTAAAAAATATTTATAAAAAAGAAAGAAGAGAACCACATTATTCAATAAATATTACATAATTTATTTAAACTTTACATTTCAAATAATAACTAACCTTATTCTTAAAAAACAGCTAGACTTCATAAGCCAAATCTGTGAAAGCATATTACTCTAAACTACATTATCATCCACATTTTCTTAAACCAACTCTTCAAAATATAACTACAAAAATAATCACATTCAATAAAAGTTAATTGCACTTGAGATGATAAAATAAAAATGAGTGGAAGTATATTATCGTAGGCATGTATGTCTTCTTTATTAGTCGTATGCCCTCTTTCTTAGATATTTTATGTGAGATTATTTAATTATGGTTGAAGGCGAAGGACCCCCATTCTCTTCGGTGCAATGAGGAACAAGAAAAAACTAATGATAAGGAAATGGAGGAATTCTAATGAATTTTACGGTAATGAACCATGTATGCCATTTTTTTAAAATATTTTTGGCAAATAAATTATTGGCATGATAATTGTTTCATCGATTTAATGCTTTGCATGCCATGTAACATTTCCTTTTTCTCTCCATAATTTAGTTTTTTTCTATTCATTTTTATGTTAAATTAAAATGATCTCTTTTTAAGTGATTTATCAGATTATTAGATGAATATATATACTAAACTCAATTACCATTTAAATTTTGTTGGCGTTTCTTATTTTTATGTTGTTGTTTTATTCTTTTAACGATTTAATAGGTGTTTTATTCTGAAAGAAAAAAATTAATATAAATATGATGATGATGAGTAAAATTAATACGAATATTGACAGAGAAGATGAAAGATGTGAGATAATTCGAAAATAAAATGTCGTCATACCTTTGATAATTATTGATATTGTTATAAATATATTTGTATTATTGTGAATGTCTAATTATGTGTAGTCCTTTTAGGATATGGTTAGGAATATTTTTTGTGGACAAAGTTAGGTTCCCCTATAAATAAAGAGGTTTTCTTTTATAGTAAATGAGATATGTGAATCATGAATATACTTCAAGAGGAATAAAAAGTCTTTTTTCTTGTCCCTACTTTATTCGTCTTCTTATTTATATAGTTTCATAACAGGTTATAAGTACGACTTTTCTACCCATAAAGAAAATGGAGTGCTTTGTTAAATTAAGAAGTATGAGGACAGAGCTTTTGCTCCAACTCCAATACTACGTGAAAAATTGGCAAAAGACATGTATGACCAATATAGGTATATCCGGTCATAAAAGGAACATATTTTATTTGACTACATTTATTATTGTAATGTTGATTATATGTATTTATATATGATTTGTTGTAATTAAATTTGTTAGCAATTGAAAGTGGTGATATTTTTAAAGGTTCGAAGGTGAATCTTAATATATTTTAACATTAATTATTGGGTAAGGCGATGGATCTATGTCCAATTGCATAAAAAGAATAAGACGATGAATTTATGTCTATTCACACCAAAAGAGCTATACATTGGGTTAAAGTCCTGATGCACCATGATGAGAAGATATTGGGTTCAAGTTCTATCAATTTATGGCATAAGATATTCTTATATGGATATATGACATTGAATTTGAGTCTCAATGCACCATATTGATTATGTAATAATGACTAAAGAAAACTAATATGTTTTTGATGATAAGTCATGCAATTTATTGAATTTGTTCCATTACTTAAAGTTGATGTGGTAGTAGTGCATAATATGTTTGAAAGAAACAAGTGACTGGATAATGCAAATAAATATGAAATGATGTAGTAAATCTATCATATTTTGATATGCTCACATGTTTGTGTCCCATTCATGAAGAATGAGAATTTTTTTATAAGTGCTAAAACTATAGATCCAATCTCAAAAGGGAATGAGTAGTAAGACATCATGCTAAGCGTGAGAAAGATTGCTACGTTTGGTCCATGATGTGGTATCATCAAGAATGTCTCTAATTAACAATACATGTATTATAGAAAAGTTTCATACCTTATCTTTTGACTTTTATTGGATAATAATTAGTGCAATCGAGACACATTCTATAGTAGATAAGAAGTTTACTCATTCCAATACTTTCTTAACTTGGAATGATTGTCTGGGACATCATTGATCTATAATACTAAGACGAATTATGAAAAATTAAAATGGACATCCAGAAGAACCTAAAAATTCTTTTAGATGGTGAATTTTCTTGTACTGCTTGTTAGAAAGACAAGTTAATTGTGGGACCATCATAAATGAAAGTTGAGATTTAATCCCATGTGTTCTAGGAACGGATACATATATTTGTGGACCTATTCATCCACCTAGTGGATTGTTTAGATACTTAATGTTCCTAATAGATGCTTCTTTTAGATGGTCTCATGTGTGCCTATTTTTATCTCACAACTTTATGTTTTAAAAATATTGAGACGAATAATATGATTACAAGCACAATTTTCTGATAAACAGAGTAGTCTATTTAGTGATGGAATCACGACTCACTTCTAAATGGAGTAGATTAATTGAAAATAAATAAATCTAAAAGTTACCATCAGAGTAATAAAATTGAAATTTACTCATATAATAGTAAACTAGAAAATTACTAAAGCAAAAGGCACATGACATGTTGTGTTGTAGTGGCTCCAGTTTGCCCATCACCCCGACCGTTTTGGTGACCACCATTAGCTCGACCACCGCGTCCTCCAGAATAACGGCCTCTACCATGACCACCTCTACCTCTAGCTATTGGGGGTCTATACTCTGTTTTGGACAATTCCTCCTAATATGTCCGTCTCCCCACATCCATAACACTCCCTAGAGTCAATCATAGGTCTCTCATAGAAGTGTTGACCGGTCTGAGGTGGACCCCCAACTACAGTTTGTAGTGAAGACTGAATTGGTCGAACTGGTAACCTCCGGAACCCTGTCCTCTAGAGTAAGAACCATTAAACTCACCTCCCTTTCGAAACCTTTTTGATGTCGATGCCATGGTGAATTCATCTGGCTTTACTCCTTCCACCTCTATCACGAAATCTACCACTTCTTGGAAGGATTTTGCCGTATCCGCTACCTGTAAGGCTGAAATCCACAATTCTGACCTCAGTCCCTTCACAGAACGGCGAGTCCGCTCTTGTGGACTGAAACAAAGTTGGGTGGCATACCTGGATAATGCACGAAACTTCGCCTCATATGCAGTAACCAACATTCTACCTTGCTCTAGGCTCACGAACTCATCTCTTTTCCTATCCCTCAAAGTTCGGGGGATATACTTCTCCATATACAAGCTAAAAAATGAGGCCCAAGTCATAGGTGGTGCCTCTGTTGGTTGACACTCAACATGTGACCGCCACCACAGTTTGGCGTTCCCTTGAAACTGATAAGTCACAAACTCAACAACAAACCGTTCTACTATACCCATCTTGTGTAGTAGCTCATGACAGTCAACCAGAAAATCGTAGGCATCCTCAGATTCAGCACCCTTGAAGACTGGAGGTTTCAATTTCAAGAACTTACTGAAAATTTCATGCTGATCATTTGTCATTATTGGCCCTGTAGTCAGACGAGGAAACGTGCCTATTTCCAATGAGGCATCCATACGGGGAGCCATAATGGCTGCATGTTGTACCTCTGAAACCGGAGGTGTTGGTGCAGAAAATACCGGAGGTGCCTGACCCTGATCAGATAACCCGCTAAGATAAGCAAGAACCTGATTGATCATCTCTGGGGTAGGTTGGGGTAGCAATTCCTCATTTTTCACTTGTTCATTCTCCCCATCCTCACCCTCTCTTACTACTTCCTCAGTTGGTGGAGGAGTCACCCACCCTAGCATCAGATGGCTAGGTACTTGTCCTCTTCCTCTAGAGGACGTCCTCCCACGACCTCTACCACGGCCTCTTGCCGCTACTCCTCTTCGAGCTACAGCCCCAGTGGCTGGCTCAGATGCTTCTTGTCTTGCCGGTGTCGGTGTTGGTGTTGGCGCAGTCGTTGCTCTAGTTCTAACCATCTGCGGAATAGAGTGAAGATGGTCATATACCAATTTGTATCACCTAGATACCAATTGGATCCAAGTAATAGCACGAAAGAAATAAAGAAAGAATGGAATTTTCCTAAAGTCTTATAGCCTCTCAAAGAAAAGTAAAGGTGTCCTCCTACCGTTCCTTAAGACTCTACTAGACTCGTTCTTGTGTGATGAGACCAACGAACCTAATGCTCTGATACCAAGTTTGTCACGACCCAAAACCGAGCCGCGACTGGCACCCACATTTACCCTCCTATGTGAGCGAACCAACCAATCTAACCCTTAACATTTCAATATAATATCGATAGAAAGTAATGCGGAAGACTTAAACTCTTTAATAAAAACCAATTCATTAACTTCTAAAATTCAACATCTACTATTCCCCAAAATCTGGAAGTCATCACCACAAGAACATCTATGATCAAATTACTTAACTAAGAGTATTCTAAGAAGCTAAAACAAGTAAAAGCTAGTCCATGCCGGAACTTCAAGGCATCAAGACATGAGGAAGAAGATCTAGTCCAAGCTAGAAATATTAGCTCACCCTGAAGATCCGATGTGACGAAGACTGGCTAGAATTGCGATTGAGTTGAAGACAACGGTCCTTTTGCTGCACTCCACAAATAACAAGGAAGAAAACATAAAAGTAGGGGTCAGTTGAAAACACGGGTACTGAGTAGATATCATCGGCCAACTCAAAATAGAAAACAGTATATATTAGTAATATCATAAATCAACTACAATACTCAACATGTAGTATCAACAAGTACTATAATCATTAATAAGTACCGCCAAGTTCACACATGAGGACTCAATCCTCAATACCATACTCATTTGGGAATTAGGTTCATTAGATTGAGTATATTAACATCTTTCAAGATTCATTATCTTTATTCCTCTTGTGTCGGTACGTGACACTCCGCTCCCTCATTATCTTTATTCCTCTTGTGTCGGTACGTGACACTCCGATCCCCTACTACTATGTGTTGGAACGTGACACTCCGATCCCCTAAATGTACGTGTCGGTTCGTGACACCCGATCCCCTAAATCTACGTGTCAGTTCGTGACACCCGGTCCCCCTAAATCTACGTGTCGGTTCATGACACCCGATCCCCTAAATCTACTTGTCGGTTCGTGACACCCGATCCCCTAATTTTAAGTGTCGGTTCGTGACACCCGATCCCCTAATTCTATGTGTCGGAACGTGACACTCTGATCCCCTAATCTCATTCTATAAATTCATCAAGCCTTCTCTTATACCAAGGCATCATCATTCTCATTACTTTAGTTCATCAAGCCTTTTCTTATACTAAGGCATCATCAATCTCATTACTTTAGTTCATCAGGCCTTTTCTTATACCAAGGCATCATCATTAACAAAGAGATTAGGGTTTTTCAAGATTTGGGATTCAATAGCTTCATCATGTTATTTTATCACAATTATATCATCACATTCATGCAAACATACAATTAAGCATATAACAGGGTTTTACAATACTACCAATACATATCTTCGCTATTAAGAGTTTACTACGAATAGCATAAAAACCATAACCTACCTCAACCAAAGATTCGTGATCAAGCAAGCAATTTCCCAAGCTTTGTTTCTCTCTTCTCGTTCGATTCCCTCTCTTTCTCTTTGTTCTTTCTATTTTTCTTATTCAAAACCCTCTTTCTTTTACCCTAATTAGCATATAATTAAGTATAAAAGATGACAATAATACCCCACTAATTAACTCAAGGTTACCTCTTTTAACCCCCAAGTAATTAGATTTATTAACATTAACCCACTAACTTTATAATTACAGCAGGAATAGTCAAAAACGTCCCTTAAAACATTTAAAGAAATCCGACCCAGACTGGGATTACGCAGTCTGTGACGGCCCGTCGTGCCTGCGACGGTCCGTCCTGCTGCTCCGTCACAGAGTTCAGAGACTCAATTTTATTAAAGGGTCTGTGACGATCCGTCGTGCCACGACGGTCCGTCCTGCCATGTCGTCACGAAGTTCAGAGAGTCGATTTCAGTATCCAATTTCAGAATTTCTAAGTGTTTTGAAACGAGACCCTGCGACGGTCCGTCATGACCATGACGGTCCGTCGTGGGGTCCGTCGCCTCAGCCAGTTTTCCAGAAATAAAATCTGCTGCTCAAAACGACTAAACAGGTCGTTACATTAAACTAGAAAATCACTAAAGCAAAAGGTACATGACATAACAAATGTGGAGTTTACAAGTACTAAATTTTATTACTTGACATGTATAATTTGGTTACTCAAAGATATGCATATTAGGTTTCCCCTATAAATAAAGAGGTCTTTTTACATTGTAAATAAGATCTGTGAATCATGAATATAGATCAAGAGAAATAGGAAGTCTTTTCTCTTGTCCCAACTTTATTCATCTTCTTATTTATATAGTTTCAAAACACGTTATCAGTAAGACTGTTCTACCCATTAAGAAATATGGAGTGCTTTGTTAAATTAAGAAGTACGAGAACAGAGCCTTGGCTCCAACTCCAATACGAAGTGAAAAATTGGCAAAAGATAGGTATGACCAATATAGGTATATTCGGTCATAAAAGGAACATATTTTATTTGACTACATTTATTATTAAAATGTTGATAATATGTATTTATATATGATGTATTAATTAAATTTGTTAGCAATTGGAAGTGGTGATATTTTTAAAGGTTTGAAGGTTAATCTTTATATGATTTTGCATTAATTATTGGGTAAGGCGATGGATCTATGTCCAATCGCATAAAAAGAATAAGACGATGGATTTATGTCCATTCGCACCAAAAGGCTAATACATTGGTCTAAAGTGAATATGCACCATGATAAGAAGATATTGGATTCAAGTTCTATCAATTTATGGCATATGACATTCCTATATGGATATGACATTGAATTTGAGTCTTAATGCACCATATTGACGATATAATAAAGACTATAGAAAACTAATGTGTTTTTGATGATAAGTCATGCAACTTATTAAATTTTCTCCATTATTTAAAATTGATGTGGTATTAGTGCATAATATGTTTCAAAGAAACAAGTGACTAAATAATGCACATAAATATGAAATGATATACTAAATCTGTCATAATTTGATTGTTCATATGTTTGTGTTCCATTCATGATGAATGAGAACTTTTGATAAATGCTAAAACTATGAATTCATTCTCTAAAGGGAATGAGTAGTAAGTCACCATGCTAAGCGTGAGAAAGATTGGTACCTTTGGTCCATGATGTGGTATCATCAAGAATGTGTCTAATTAAGAAGACATGTATTATAGAAAATTTTTGATACCTTATCTTTTAACTTTTATTGGAAAATAATTAGTTCAATCGAGGCATATTGGATAGTAGATAATAAGTTTACTCATTCCAATACTTTCTTAATTTTGAATGATTGTCTGAGACATCATTAATCTATAGTGTTAAAACGAATTATGGAAAATGAAAATGGACATCCAGAAGTACATAAAAATTCTTTTAGATGTTGTATTTTCTTGTACTGCTTGTTAGCAAGTCATGTTAATTGTGGGACCATCATAAAATAATGTTTAGATTGAATCCCATGCGTTTTAGGAACGGATACATATATTTGTGGACCTATTCATCAATCTAGTGGATTGTTTAGATACTTAATATTCCTAATATATTCTTCTTTCAGATGGTGTCATGTGTGCCTATTGTTATCTCACAACTTGATGTTTCAAAAATATTGAGAGGAATAATACGATAAGATGCACAATTTTCTGATAAATAGAGTAGTCTATTGAGTGATGGAATTAAGACTCACCTCTAAACGGAGTAGAGTAATTGAAAATTAATAAATTTAAAAATTACTATAGAGTAATAAAATTTAAATTTACTCATATAATAGTAAATTAGAAAATTACTAAAGCGAAAGGCGCATGACATAGAAAAGTTGGAGTTTACAAGTACTAAAATTTAATTAGTTGACATGAATAATTTGGTCATCTCAAAGATGTGCATATTAGGTTTCCCCTATAAATAAAGATGTTTCTTTCATTGTCAATAAGATATGTGAATCATGAATATGCTTCAAGAGGAATAAGAAGTTTTTTCTCTTGTCCCTACTTTATTCGTCTTCTTGTTTATATAATTTTATAACACGTTAACAGTAAGACTTTTTTAACCATAAAGAATTATGGAGTGCTTTGTTAAATTAAGAAGTACGAGAATAGAGCTTTGGCTCCAACTCCAATACAACGTGAAAAATTGGCAAAAGATCGGTATGACAATATAGGTATATTCGGTAATAAAAGGAACATATTTGATTTGACTACATTTATTATTTTAATGTTGATTATATGTATTTATATATGATCTATTGTAATTAAATTTGTTAGGAATTGGAAGTGGTGATATTTTTAAAGGTTTGAAGGTGAATCTTGATATAATTTAACATTGATTATTGGGTAAGGCGATGGATCTATGTCTAATCACATAAAAAGAATAATACCACGAATTTATGTCTATTCGCACAAAAAGGGTAATACATTAGGTTAATGTTTTGATGCACCATGTTGAGAAAGATATTGGGTTTAAGTTCTATCAATTTATGGCATATGACATTCTTTTATTTATGACATTGAATTTAAGTCTTAATGCACCATATTGATGATATAATAATAACTAATGAAAACTAATGTGTTTTTGATGAAACGTCTCACAATTTATTGAATTTGCTACATTACTTAAACTTGATGTTGTAGTAGTGCATAATATGTTTTAAAGAAACATGTGACCGAGTAATGCACATAAATATGAAATGATGTACTAAATCAATCATAATTTTATAATCTCACATGTTTGTTGTTCCATTCATGAAGAATGAGAACTTTTGATAAATGTTAAAACTATAGATCTATCTCTAAAGTGAATTAGTAGTAAGACACCATGCTAAGCGTGAGAAAGATTGTGACCTTTGTTCCATGATGTAGTATCATCAAGAATGTCTCTAATTATGAAAACATGTATTATAGAAAAGTTTCATACCTTATATTTTGACTTTTATTGGATAATATTAGTGCAATCGAGGCACATTCTATAGTAAATAAGAAGTTTACTCATTCCAATACTTTCTTAACTTGGAATGATTGTTTGGGACATAATTAATCTATAATGTTAAGACGAGTTATGGAAAATTATAATGGACATCCAGAAGAACCTAAAATTTATTTTAGATGGTGAATTTTGTTGTACTGTTTAGTAGCAAGATAAGTTAATTGTGAGACCATCATAAATGAAAGTTGAGATTGAATCCCATGCGTTCTAGGAACGGATACATATATTTTTGGACCTATTCATCCACCTAGTGGGTTTTAGATACTTAATGTTCCTAATAGATGCTTCTTTCAGATGGTCTCATGTGTGCCTATTGTTATCTCACAACTTGATGTTAAATAATATTGTGACAAATAATACGATTACATGCACAATTTTATAATAAACAGAGTAGTCTATTTAGTGATGGAATCACGACTACCCTCTAATTGGAGTAGAGTAATTGAAAACAAATAAATCCAAAAATTACTATCAGAGTAACAAAATTGAAATTTACTCATATAATAGTAAATTAAAAAAATTACTAAAGGAAAGGGCACACGACATAGTAAAGTTGGAGTTTACAAGTAAAAATTTCATTAGTTGATATGAATAATTTGGTTATCTCAAAGATGTGCATATTATGTAATAGACATACATTGAAGAACTAGAAAATTGTTTAAAAATTCTTATGTTGCTTGTTTTTGTAATAAGTTGATTCGATCGACTAAAGTTTAGACTAAATCCCTAATTATTAAAAAGTATAAAAAGTGAATATGGGCCCGTTAACGTATAATGTGATACGATAAAGCGATGCATCTATAAGATAATCATATGTGTTTTTGTTATCAATTTGATTTTGGACATTCACATAAATGTTTGTACATGATAATTGAGTTAATGTAACGACCTCTTTAGTCGTTTTGAGCAGCAGAGTTTATTTCTGGAAATCACTGTCTGGGTCGACGGATCCCACGATGGACCGTCATGGGCACGACGGACCGTCGAGGGGGTCTCATTCCAAAACACTTAGAATTTTGAAATTTGGGTACTGAAATCGACTCTCTGAACTTCGTGACGGAATGGCAGGACGGACCGTCGTTGGCACGACGGACCATCACAAATCTTTCCACAAAATTAACTCTCTGAACTTTGTGACGGACCTGCAGGACGGACCGTCACAGCCATGACGGACCATCACAGGTTGCGTAACCCTGACTGGGTCAGATTTCTATTAAAAATTTTAAGGGGCGTTTTGGACTATTCATGCTTATAATTATAAAGTTAGTGGATTAATGTTAATAATTCAATAACTTGGCGGTTAAAGGAGATAACCTTGAAATAAATAGTGGATTACTTTTATCATCTTTGATACTTAATTATATGATAATTAGGGTAAAATAAAAAGGGTTTTGAATAAGAAAAATAGAAAGAACAAGGAGAGGGAGAAAAAAACGAACTAGAGAGAGAGAGAAGAACGCAGCTTTGGGGAAGTAGATAGCTTGTTGATCACGATTCTTCGGTGGAGGTAGGTTATGGTTTATGCTAATTCATAGTAAACTCTTAATAGCGAATGATATGTATTGGGTAGTATTATAAAGTCTTCTATATGCTTAATTGTGTGCTTGCATTATGTGATTGTCTAATTGTGATGAATTAGCAAGATGAGGCTGTGAATCTTAAATCCTAAATTTACTTTGTTAATGATGATGCCTTGGTATAAAAGAAGGCTTGATGAACTAAAGTAATGAGATTAGAGGATCGGGTGTCACGTCTTGACACCAGGATTGTAATAGGGGATCGGGTGTCACGTTCCGACACCAGGATAGTAATAGAGGACCGGGTGTCACGTTCCGACACCAGGATAGTATATGGATCGGAGTGTCACGTTCCGACACCGGGATAGTAAATGGATCGGAGTGTCACGTTCCGACACCAGGATAGTATATGGATCAGAGTGTCACGTTCCGACACCAGGATAGTATATGGATCGGAGTGTCACGTTCCGACACTAGGATAGTAGATGGATCAGAGTGTCACGTACCGACACAAAAGGAATAAAGAGAATGAATCTTGAAATATGTTAATATAGTCAATCTAAAGAAACTGTTTCCCAAATGAGTAGGGTGTGGAGGCTTGAGCCCTCATAGATGTGCTTGGTTTTGTGACCAAGGGTTATGGTAATTGTTGTTGTCACCTGTTAAGAATATTAGTTGATTTTATGTTATTATCTGACATATATTGCTTTCTATTTTAAGTTGGCCGATGATACCTACTCAGTACTTGTGCCTTGTACTGACCCCTACTTGTATTTGTTTTTCTGTGTTAATTGTGGAGTGCAGCAAACGTGCCATCGTCTTCAACTCAATCGCAACTCTAGCCAGTCTTCACACGCCAGATTTCAGGGTGAGCTATTGCTTCTAGCTTGGACTGGATCTTTCTCTTCATGTCTTGATGCCTTGAAATTCCGGCATGGACTAGCTCTTAATTATTTTAGCTTCTTAGATACTCTTAGATTTAGTAATTTGAGGATAGATGTTCTTGTTGTGGTGATGACTTCCAGATTTTTGGGATAATGATTGATAATTTTAGAAGTTATTTAATTGATTTCGTTAATGAGTTTTAAGTCTTCCGCATTATATTCTGTTTATTATGGTTGAAATTGGGGTTTAGATTGATTGTTCGCTCACATAGTAGGATAAGTGTGGGTGCCACTCGCGGCTCGTTTGGGGTCGTGACAAACTTGGTATCAGAGCATTAGGTTCGTTGGTCTCATCACACAAGAACGAGTCTAGTAGAGTCTTAAGGAATGGTAGGGGACGCCTTTACTTTTCTTTGAGAGGACTATAGACTTTAGAAAATTCCATTCTTTCTTTTCTTCTTTCGTGCTATTACTTGGATCTAATTGGTATCTAGGTGATACAAATTGGTATCTGACCATCTTCACTCTATTTCGCAGATGGTTAGAACTAGAGCAACAGCGGCGCCAACACCAACACCGGCAAGACAAGATGCAACTGAGCCAGCCACTGGGGCTGTAGCTCGAGGAGGATTAGTGGCAAGAGGTCGTGATAAAGGTCGCGGGAGGACGCCCTCTAGAGGAAGAGGACAAGCACCTGACCCATCTAGTACTAGGGCGGTGACTCCTCCACCGACTGAGGAAGTAGTAAGAGAGGGTGAGGAAGGGGAAAGTGAGCAAGTGCAGAATGATGAATTACCACCCCAACCTACCCCAGAGATGATTAATCAGGTTCTTGCTTATCTTAGCGGATTATCTGATCAAGGCTAGACACCTCCAGTGTTTTCTGCACCAGCACCTCAGGTTCCGGAAGTACGACAGGCCGCTGCTGAGGCTCCCCACATGTATGCCTCATTGGAAATAGGCACGTTTCCTCGTTTGACTACATGCCTATAATGACAAGTGATCAGCATGAACTTTTCAGTAAGTTCTTGAAATTGAAACCTCCAGTCTTCAAGGGTGCTGAATCTGAGGATGCCTACGCGTTTTCTGGTTGATTGTCATGAGTTACTACATAAAATGGGCATAGTGGAACGATTTGGCGTTGAGTTTGTAACCTATCAGTTTCAGGGAAATGCCAAAATGTGGTGGCGGTCACATGTGAGTGTCAACCGCACAGGCACCACCATGACTTGGGCGTCATTCTCTAGCTTATTTATGGAGAAGTATATCCCCCGGACCTTGAGGGATAGGAGGAGAGATGAGTTCTTGAGCCTAGAGCAAGGCAGGATGTCGGTTACGCATATGAGGCTAAGTTTCGTGCATTATCCAGGTATGCCACCCAGCTTTGTTTCAGTCCACAAGAGCGGATTCGCCGTTTTGTGAAGGGATTGAGGTCAGATTGCGGATTTCAGCCTTACAGGTAGCGGCTACAGCAAAAATCCTTTCAGGAAGTGGTAGACTTCGTGATAGAGGTGGAGGGAGTGAAGCCAGATGACTTCACCATGGCATCGACATCTAAAAGGTTTCGTAAGGGAGGTGAGTTTAATAGTTCTTACTCCATAGGGCAGGGTTTAGGAGGTTATCCAGCCCGACCTATTCAGTCTTCATTGCAGACTGTAGTTGGGGGTCCACCACAGACCGGTCAACACTTCTCTGAGTTTGGAGGTTATCCCCAGACTTCGTCATTCTCACAGAGACCTATGCTTGAATCCAGAGAGTGTTATGGATGTGGGGAGACTGGACACATTAAGAGGTATTGTCCAAAACAGAGTTACAGACCCCCAATAGTCAGAGGTAGAGGTGGTCATGGAAGAGGCCGTCATTCTGGAGGACGTGGTGGCCGAGGAAATGGTGGTCACCAAAACGGCCGGGGTGACGGGCAAACTGGAGCCACTACAGCACAACATGGTAGGGGCAACGGGCAGACAGGTGATAGGGCCCATTGTTACGCTTTCCCCGGGAAGTCTGAAGCGAAGACATCTAATGCTGTTATCACAGGTAATCTTTTGGTTTGTGATTGCATGGCTTCTGTATTATTTGATCCTGGCTCCACATTTTCATATGTATCTTCCTCATTTGCTACTGGTCTTAATTTACATTGTGAATTGCTTGACATGCCTATTCGTGTTTCTACTCCGGTGGGTGAGTCTGTGATAGTTGAAAAGGTATATAGGTCTTGTCTGGTGACTTTTGTGGGGGAGCAATACTCATGTAGACTTGGTTATCTTAGAAATGGTTGATTTCGATGTAATTCTGGGTATGACTTGGCTTTCTCCGATATTTGCAATCTTAGATTGTAATGCTAAACTGTAACGTTGGCCAAGCCTGGGACAGATCCGTTAGTGTGGGAGGGTGACTACACTTCCACTCCAGTTCGTATCATCTCCTTTCTTCGTGCTAAGAGAATGGTTAGTAAAGGGTGTTTAGCGTTCTTGGCACACCTCAGGGATGATACTACCCAAGTACCTTCAATTGAGTCGTTTCGATAGTCCGTGAGTTTCTGGATGTGTTCCCTGCAGAACTTCCTGGTATGCCACCGGATAGGGATATTGACTTTTGCATTGATTTGGAGCCGGGTACTCGCCCCATTTCCATACCCCCTTATAGAATGGCTCCAGCGGAGTTAAGGGAGTTAAAGGCCCAACTTCAAGAGTTGTTAAGTAAAGGCTTCATTAGACCAAGTGCTTCCCTTGGGGTGCTCCGGTGTTATTTGTGAAGAAGAAGGATGGGAGTTTTCGGATGTGCATAGACTACCGGCAGTTGAACAGGTAACTATTAAGAACAAGTACCCCATTCCTCGCATTGATGACTTGTTCGATCAGTTACAAGGTGCTTGTGTCTTCTATAAGATTGACTTGAGATCCGGTTATCATCAATTGAAAATACGGGCAACAGATGTGCCAAAGACTGCTTTTCGAACCAGGTATGGGCATTACGAATTCGTAGTAATGTCTTTGGTCTTACAAATGCCCCTGCTGCTTTCATGAGCTTGATGAACGGGATTTTTAAGCCATATCTGGATCTCTTTGTGATCGTATTTATTGATGATATACTGATATACTCCAAGAGTAAGAAGGAACATGAGGAGCATTTGAGAATTGTGTTGGAAGTATTAAGGATAAAAGGCTTTATGCCAAATTCTCCAAGTGTGAGTTTTGGCTAGATTCAGTGTCCTTCTTGGGGCACGTGGTTTCTAAGGATGGAGTGATGGTGGATCCTTCTAAGATTGAAACAGTGAAGAATTGGGTAAGACCTACTAATGTGTCAGAAGTAAGGAGCTTTGTTGGTTTAGCTAGCTACTACCGTCGATTTGTCAAGGGATTCTCTTCTATTGCTTCCCAATTGACGAACTTGACTAAGCAGAATGTTCCATTTGTATGGTCGGATGAATGTGAGGAAAGCTTTCAGAAACTCAAGACCTTGCTGACTACTGCACCTATCCTTACCTTGCCAGTAGAGGTAAGAATTTCATTGTTTATTGTGATGCATCCTATTCGGGTTTGGGGTGCAGTGCTAATGCAAGAGAGGAATGTAATTGCTTATGCTTCGAGGAAATTAAAGGTGCACGAACGTAACTATCCGACCCATGATTTGGAATTGGCTGCAGTTGAGTTGTGTTTGCATTAAAGCAATGGAGACATTATCTATGGTCGGTTCAAGTGTGAAGTCTACACAGATCATCGTAGTCTACAGTATGTCTTTACCTAGAAAGACTGAATTTGAAACAGAGGAGGATGGATGGAACTGTGAAGGACTATGAATTACTATTCTGTATCACCCAGGAAAGCAAATGTGGTGGCTGATGCTTTAAGTAGAAAAGCAGGGAGCATAGGTAGTTTAGCCACTTACAAGTTTCTAGACGCCCATTGGCTAGAGAAGTCCAAAACTTGGCTAACGACTTTATATAGATGGAAATACTAGAGGAAGGAGGATTTTTGGCCTGTGTGGAGGCAAGATCTTCTTTCCTTGACAAGATCAAGGGAAAACAGTTTGATGATGAGAAACTAAGCCGAATTCGGGATATGGTGTTGCGAGGAGAGGCTAAAGAAGCAATAATTGATGAGGAAGGTGTTTTGAGAATTAAGGGAAGGGTATGTGTGCCCCGTGTTGATGATTTGATCCACACTATTCTTACAGAGGCTCATAGTTCGGATATTCTATACATCCTGTGCAACCAAGATGTACGTGACCTAAGCAACACTTTTGGTGGGTGAGTAGAATGAAGCGCAACATGTTGATTTTGTTGCCAAATGTCCAAATTGTCAGCAAGTAAAGTATGAACACCAGAGGACCCGGAGGAACACTTCAGAGAATGCCCATTCCTGAATGGAAGTGGGGGAGAATTGCAATGGACTTCGTGGTTGGTCTTCCAAAGACATTGGGAAAGTTTGACTCTATTTGGGTAATTGTGGACAAATTAACTAAGTCTGCTCACTTAATTCCGGTCAAGGTGACCTACAATGCAGAGAAGTTAGCCAAACTCATATCTCAGAAATTGTTCGATTGCATGGAGTTCCACTTTCCATCATATCAGATAGAGGTACGCAGTTTACTTCTAAGTTTTGGAGAACATTGCATGCTGAATTAGGTACTAAGTTGGATCTTAGTACTGCATTTTCACCCTCAGACCGATGGTCAGTCTGAGCGAACGATTCAGTGTTGGAGGATATGCTTCGTGCATGTGTGATAGAATTTGGTGGCCATTGGGATAACTTCTTACCCTTAGCAGAGTTCTCCTACAACAATAACTATCACTCAAGTATTGATATGGCTCCATTTGAGGCACTGTATGGGAGGAGATGTAGGTCTCCCATTGGTTGGTTTGATGCATTTGAGGTTAGACCTTGGGTGGTACTGATCTTTTGAGGGATTCATTGGAGAAGTGAAATCTATTCAAGAAAAGCTTTAGCGGCGCAAAGTAGGCAAAAGGAATATGCAGATCGAAAGGTTAGAGACTTGGAGTTTATGGAGGGTGACAAGTCTTGCTGAAGGTTTCGCCCATGAAAGGGGTGATGCGGTTTGGTAAAAGAGGTAAGCTAAGCCCAAGGTATATTGGACCATTTGAAGTACTTAAAGAGTAGGGGAGGTGGCTTATGAATTAGCCTTGCCTCCAGGGCTGTCAGGAGTGCATCCGGTATTTCATGTGTCTATGTTGAAAAGATACCATGGGGATGGAAACTACATCATTCGTTGGGATTCGGTCTGCTTGATGAGAATTTGTTTTATGAGGAGGAGCCTGTTGCCATTCTAGATAGAGAAATTCGCAAGTTGAATCAAGGGAGATTGCATCCATCAAAGTTCAATGGAAGAATCGACCAGTTGAAGAGTCCACTTGGGAGAAGGAGGCTGATATGCAAGAAAGATACCAACACCTGTTTACAGATTCAGGTACTCCTTTTCGCCCATGTTTTTCTTCTTGTGATCGTTCGAGGACGAACGATGGGTAAATTGGTATCTATTGTAACGACCTGTTAAGTCGTTTGGAGCAGCAGAGTTTATTTCTAGATATCACTGTCTGGGTCGACGGATCCCATGATGGACCGTCATGGGCACGGCGGACCGTCGAGGGGGTCTCGTTCAAAAACACTTAGAATCTGATATTTGGGTACTGAAATCGACTCTCTGAACTTCGTGAAGAAATGGCAGGACAGACCGTCGTTAGCACGACGGACCGTCACAAATATTTCCACATAATTAACTCTCTCATTTTTGTGACGGACCTGCAGGACGGACCGTCACAGCCATGACGGACCGTCACAGGTTGCGTAACCTTGACTGGGTGGTCGGATTTCTATTTAAAAATTTTAAGGGGCGTTTTGGACTATTATGCTTATAATTATAAAGTTAGTGGATTAATGTTAATAATTCAATTACTTGGGGGTTAAAGGAGATAACCTTGAAATAAATAGTGGATTACCTTATCATCTTTGATACTTAATTATATGATAATTAGGGTAAAAGAAAAAGGGTTTTGAATAAGAAAAATAGAAAGAAACAAGGAGAGGGAGAAACGAACGAGACTAGAGAAAGAGAAGAACGCAACTTGGGGAAGTAGATAGCTTGTTGATTGCGATTCTTCGGTGGAGGTAGGTTATGGTTTATGCTACGTAAAACTCTTAATAGCGAATGATATGTATTGGGTGGTATTATAAAGTCTTCTAAATGCTTAATTGTGTGCTTGCATGATGTGATTATCTAATTGTGATGAATTAGCAAGATGAGGCTGTGAATCTTAAATCCTAAATTTACTTTGTTAATGATGATGCCTTGGTATAAAAGAAGGCTTGATGAACTAAAGTAATGAGATTAGAGGATCGTGTGTCACGTTCTGACACCAGGATAGTAATAGGGGATTGGGTGTCACGTTCCGACACTAGGATAGTAATAGAGGATCGGGTGTCACGTTTCGACACCAGGATAGTATTGGATCGGAGTGTCACTCCGACCTAGGATAGTATATGATCGGAGTGTCACGTTCCGACACCAGGATAGTATATGGATCGGAGTGTCACGTTCCGACACCAGGATAGTATAGGATGGAGGAGTGTCACGTTCCGACACCAGGATAGTAGATGGATCGGAGTGTCACGTACCGACACAAGAGGAATAAGAGAATGAATCTTGAAATAGTTAATATACTCAATCTAAATAAACTGTTTCCCAAATGAGTAGGGTGAGGAGGCTTGAGCCCTCATAGATGTGCTTGGTTTTGTGACCAAGGGTTATGGTAATTGTTGTTGTCACCTGTTAAGAATATTAGTTGATTTTATGTTATTATCTGACATATATTGCTTTCTATTTTGAGTTGGCCGATGATACCTACTCAATACTTGTGCCTTGTACTGACCCCTAATTGTATTTGTTTTTCTTTGTTAATTGTGAAGTGCAGCAAACGTGCCATCGTTTTCTACTCAACCGCAACTCTACCTAGTCTTCATCACGCCAGATTTCAGGGTGAGCTATTGCTTCTAGCTTGGACTGGATCTTCCTCTCATGTCTGATGCCTTGAAATTCCGGCATGGACTAGCTCTTACTTATTTAGCTTCTCTTAGATACTCTTAGATTTAGT
The DNA here is from genome assembly GCA_027705065.1 of Solanum peruvianum. Classification (NCBI taxonomy): domain Eukaryota; kingdom Viridiplantae; phylum Streptophyta; class Magnoliopsida; order Solanales; family Solanaceae; genus Solanum; species Solanum peruvianum. The sequence continues at coordinate 22,038 of JAKWJD010001526.1, read as the reverse complement.
AATTTGGGGATAGATGTTCTTGTGGGTGATGACTTCCAGATTTTGGGGATAATGATTGATAAATTAGAAGTTATTAATTGATTTCGTTAATGAGTTTTAAGTCTTCCGCATTATATTCTGTTTATTATGGTTGAAATGTTGGGGTTTAGATTGGTTGGTTCGCTCACATAGTAGGATAAGTGTGGGTGCCACTCGCGGCTCGTTTTGGGTCGTGACAGTTAAGAACACAACTTTATGAATACGTAATCAAGATAATTTATCTTGATAATAGTAATAAATATTTAAGCTGATATGTGACATTAAATATCTCTGATAGATAGTGAAATCATTGCCTATGAAAATAAGGTTTCATGTGTTAATCTGAGCCAATAAACTATGGTCAAATTATCTTTCAATTGATTTATGTTCAGGGACCAAATATTTTCATCTGATTATTTAGATATGTAGTAAAAAATCAATGAATTTACAATGATGCACAAAGATATATTCTCCTAAAGATTGAGATATATGTTAGTTTGTCTAACATAAGGGGGAGATTAGAAGCATCACAAGAGTTGTAAATAAATGTCACTTAAGTATAGATTCTACGACATGCATAAAACATGATAGATTAGTAAATTCTAAATAAAATAATCCTTGAGAAAATGGGGAGGATCAAAGAATCAAAATGATCATAATAAAGACACAAATAATGTGCTCTTGAAGAACTTATGACATAACACTTTATGAAACCTTTTGAGAGGGGTACGTTCCTAAAAATAATGAAGTGATGAGATCTCAATAAGTTATGTCGTACTATAAATCAATGCAAAATGATATATCGTTGACGATATTTTTGATACAATAGCTCACAATATTTTAAAAGATTACGAGGATATGAATCCTTCGTCTATCAAAACATGTTGCTATAGAAATATTTATCAATGAAAATGGAATGAGCATCTTGTTAAGCGTAAATCTTATTTGAGTTACGATCTAGGAATTAGAATATGTCATACATGTAATATTGAATGTTGACACTTGACAAAATTGATAGGAAAATATTCAATGGGTTCAATATCTAAAGCATATACAAGTTTTTGGAGAACTTGTTTATTATCCTCATATATAGATTAATGCAATTAAGAATCTTTTGTATTGGTCAACAAGTTGATGACTTGAATTGAAACTCTTGAAGTGTTTTCAAAAGACAATAGATTATTTGCTTTAAAAAGTTGAAGTAAGAAACTTGCAGAAATTTTTGATCCCGAAAAAAAGATTTATTTGTCAAAACTTTTCAACACACAGCTCCTAGAAATGGTGATATCAACATGCAACATGTTTGTTCAATTAATAATCTATTTAATTTATTCACCAAGTATATACCAACTATAACTTTCTTGAATGTGGGGCACAAGCTTGGAAAACGAAGATTCAAATATGTGGATTAATGTTCTCATTAGGGGAGTTAATATGTGATGTATTCTTTTTCCCTCACAAGTTTTTTTCCCATTGTATTTTCCTTGTAAAGTTTTTAATGAGGCATCTATAATGCAATTATTATATATGTGTACTCTTTTTTCTTCACTAGATTTTTTCCCACTGGTTTATCTAGTAAGGTTTTAACGAGGCACATATTTACTGACATTCAAGGGGAAATGTCATAAACATATTTATATTATAGTGAATGTCTAATTATGTGGATTCTTGTTAGGATCCACTAAGGTATGCTTAAAAGAAATAAAGATTTGTCTAAAAAGTACAATCCTTTACCCATGTTGGCTACATGGTTTATGAAGAATATGAGTTGTATAAACGCATTCACATATCAGTGCTCAATACTATTCCCAATAATATATAAACTCAGGCTCAAAATTATAAAAGATAACTCTATCTCAATTGAGGTAATTACTCAAGATATCCTCTTAAAAGAGGTAATAGTATGAATTACATCTCAACTCATAAGCTTGTTTAGGAATCAATGTTTCTCTCTTTTTAAATGTAGAACTGTTATATTTAAGAAATATTTAGTTTCCTTTCTCTTTTTAGTCATGAATACAACTCTTCTTATTCTCGTCTTTACCTTTTAAATACTTAGTTAAAAACCATTGTTGATTACAAATGAATCTTCAAAATGACTAAAATAGAATTCTTGAACTGTCCCTTTAAACTTACTTTAGTTTGAAATGTAAGTTAAGAAATGAGATTAGGCCATGTATGATCTATCAAAAATTAATGTAGATTTTAGAAGCTAATACAAAGAAGATAATGGAGTCACAATTTAATGGAACACGTCCGGAAATGAAACACATGAAGAAACACCAGGCGATGAACAAGTAAACTCAAGGACCTTATTGTATAATATGTAACCCCATCTTTAGGAATTTAATCTCAAAAGGATTAGGAACTAAATACTCAAGAACATAGAACACAAAGATAGTACTCATCTCAAAGGTACTAAACTTATTAAGTTCATGCAAAATTATGAGTATCAACGACTCAACTCAAGCTTAGAATCACTTTCATTCACCTCCAAAATTTTAAGGGATTTATAGAGAAGATTCAAGAGGAGAAAAATGTTCAATGTTCCAAGATTTCATCCAAGGTTTCTCTAAATAACCTAGTTATTTGCATTATGTAAGCTCTCATTGTTTTGGTTTTGTTCTCCCACATGTCAATCATGAGTTTCTTTTAAAAATGTCATCCTTGAGATTGAGTATTTGAGAATCTTGTTGATTTCTTGAATTTTGTGCTTCATTTTTAAATAATGGAGTTCTTATTGTGTTATTGAGGCGAGAATTGCGAATGACTGTTGTTCATTATTCGTTGTAGATTTTTGATTAGATTTCATTGTGAGTGTGTTCGGTTTATGTTTCAAATGGAGATCAAAGGAATTAATTTGATTCTAGATGAGTTAGGGTATGAGATTGAGAAAGCAAAATCATTGAAATTTTGGGCAAGGGCTTGCTAAGATGCACCACCATAGCGCCAAAACTACTGCCCAGTAGTTTGGAGCCTGGCGTAGCTCATTCTCTCCTCATCTCTGTCATACTAACTAATTATATGCATTACTATTCGAAACAACCTAAGGGCGCTCATTTAACTATTTCTCATAGTAAAACCTCATTCCCCCTTCCTCCATATTTATATCCTTGGATGAAATTATGACACTGTCATTGTCATGATAAGAACATTAAACTTCTCCTTTTAACATTGCTCCACTACCTAAAGGACCCTGAAAAAGATATCTCCTATACTGTTTTGAACTCATTACCATCTTATTATCAACACTTGACTTGATTTCTAATCTCATCTCCCCCTTAAGTCTAAAGATGACACTTGAAAGTTATGGACCTATTGCATCATCTATAAACTTCTCTACATCACGTTACTTTAATACTTAGGAAAATCTTACCTCATGACTACCAAACTCTCCATAAAATGTTACTAAGACCTCATTTCTAAGATGTTTCTCTTAACCTATAGGAAAAAATAACACCTGCACCAACTTATCCCATATCGGCAGCTCAATTATATAATATATGGACATATGAAAAATCATAACCTCAATTGGGACCTCGTATGGCCATATACAATCTCGGGTGTACCTCTTACTGATCTTGATAATATAACAACTTTTCCACTTTTATTTCTCTCTTCTATGGGTCATAATACTATGTTTTCATTGTGAAGTATCACTTTGATTTCCTCACCCATTTCAGGTCAAACGTACTATATCAGATCTTAAAACTAACATCCTCACCCTTATGTTGCAATCTTTTGATCATGCCACTCATCTTGAATTCAAACTTAGTGTCTATGTCCAAAAAGTGACATCAATATGATTGCTCAAACCTTATACTTCTTGCGACTACCATTAAAGTCAAGAAACATTCACCCTCTAAGATCTAATGACAAGTAATAAATCTATAGATCTCCGTCTACCTACCTACATATTGCTTCACCTTTAATTTCGGAACTTAAGTACTATTTACTCATCTACTGTGCATTAGCTATCATAAAGTTCTATTGTGTTCTGAATGCTATGAGGTCACCCTTTCAATATTCATAAGCCTATCTTGGGTCTACCAGCTCATGAGTACTCTTAACTATGATTCCATACTTATATTTAGTCTTCTCTAACACGATGGCACATCAACATCAGCTCTAGTCTAGTTAAAAGTATACTATATCTCATCCTGACTAGTAAGTATTCCTCTTCCTTGTATCAAGAACTCTCTACAACATTATTATTCCTTTTCTACTCATAAAGAAACTCATCACTTATAACTGACTGGGGCCATGATTGAAATAACATAATCTGCCCCATCACTGTCGTCTCTCTTTCATACATTATTGTACTCTGCATGCTTTTCCCTAACTTAAGCGCCTTCTTTACTACTATTGCTTGTAATTCTCGTAATTCATACTATATTTAGTCTTCTCTAACACGATGGCACATCAACATCAGCTCTAGTCTAGTTAAAGTATACTATATCTCATCCTGACTAGTAAGTATTCCTCTTCCTTGTATCAAGAACTCTCTACAACATTATTATTCCTTTTTCTACTCATAAAGAAACTCATCACTTATAACTGACTGGGGCCATGATTGAAATAACATAATCTGCCCCATCACTGTCGTCTCTCTTTCATACATTATTGTACCTCTGCATGCTTTTCCCTAACTTAAGCGCATTCTTTACTACTATTGCTTGTAATCTCGTAATTCATACTATATTTTAGTGTTAAAATATAACCCAATATCAAAAACAAACTCTCCCATAAGCGTCTCACCTGAATAAGGTTTAAAGAAGAGAGTATATCTTGATTTCAGCTAAACGCATTATTCATATGATAGGAGTGCATTCTTCTGAAACACAACACTTAAACTCACTCTAGAGCTTCTCCCGATCCCCTCTGCAGTCTCATAATTTTCTCAAGATTGTTGTTGATAGTTACTCATTGATAAGGATATGGCTATGCCTTTCAATTACCTTGAGTCTGAGGGGTAGTCAAATGTTTAAGAGAAAAACACGAGTTAGAATAAATTACTTTATGACACATTTTTACTACACGATATAGAGTATGAAAGTAGGAAGATTTTTCTGAAATATATGTAGTCACTTATTTATAAAAGTGGGGCCCTTACAATCATAAATAATATCGTAATAACATGACTTCAAAGACACCCTAGGACACTTAAATTATGTTCTCTAATACGAAATTTATCACTCCCCATCCATACATCATGGACGTAACTGGCACTTGTGAGTCATTGCTAGTTCCCAAGCAAACCCTTGTCCTGGCTCAATACTCAGCGGAAGACTTACACAATAATATATGAATTGCAGATGCAAGGATTTTCTCCAAAGGTCTCAAAATGAATTACCTAAAACATTTAGAAACATTCAGCTAGTCATATCAAGTCAACTTAAGTCTTAAAACATTAAGAATTGAAAATGGATAAAAACCATTATCAACTATTGCTTTCTACAAAGACTCTTAGTTGTATGATGGATGTTGGGACATGACTCCCGATCATCCTTACAAAATTTAAAAGTAAAATGGGAATCCTCGGGAAGTAAGGAGGTTCACCAAAGCAACTCTGGGACTACAAGAGGTATCAATGAAGTGCCTATTGGTGACCATGAATAAATGTACTTGCATCATGAAAGATGCAAGCGAAATGACATTAGTATTTTGAAAACACGAACGTGTAAGGGAAACTTTAATATATAACATAAGCTTAAAGTTGATAAAAGGAAACATAGTTATCTGTTCTCAAAGTCACTCATCTTAACTCAAGCTTAACACAAGGATAAGCTACTTAACTGAAGGATAAGATATTCAACTCAAAGATATGATACTCAACTAAACAACTCAAGATAAGGTACACAAATTAATTGATTCTCAACTCAACTTAGGATACTCAACTCTACTCAAGAATAGTCAATTCAACTCAATATGAAAGCAACAATAAAAAATGTGATATATGGAAAACTTTTAAAACAATAGATAATAACTCATGTATATGTAAAAACACAATAATAACTCTATATTTTGTAAAAATACAAAATAACTCTTATTTAGGAGATTCTCTAACCGACAATAATCACTGCCAGAAATACCCTATACCCTACTGATGTATAGAAAATCATCAACTAAGTCGATCAACGAAGCTATGACTAAAATTTATAAGGAATCATCTAAAAAGTATGATTCTTTATCCATGTTTCCATACATGGTGTATGAGGACATTGAGTTATCTAAACTCGTCCCCATATCGATGTTCAATACTGCTTCCAATAATATAAGTGATGCTCATATGTTTAAAAACATATCTTCATCCTCAAACTTGAGATTATTGCTCAAAAAGTTCTTTAAAAGAGATAGTGCTAAAAACTCATGATGAATTCATATGGAAATCAATGTTCCTTAAACCTAAATGTAAAACATAAACTCTTCGAATACTTAGTCCCCGATATATTTATTTTGAAAAATGAAGCTCAACTCTCCTCATCCTTATCCTCATCCCCATCCTCATTTACTCAAGTCTTAAAACAAGTTATAAATACTTGTAGAAGACTTCTCCTAATAGGGTTCATGAAAAATTATGAACGTGAATGAATCAATTCAAGGTTTTCAATAACCATATACATAACTCGATACTTGGAACTCAACAGATCAAGAACTCCATGATACTATTATATCTTGAATGTTTGATTTATAGGGTTCATGCAGAATTATGAGCATGAATTGTAACACATCGGTTTTTGAAAGAACTAAACATAAAAGGAACTAAATTTGAAATAGTAAAATTTGAAATTTTGCAAGTTAAGCTTAAAATATGAGTTTTGGGTCTAATTCAAATGACCATAACTTTTAGTACATCACGAGTTAGGTGGAATATAAGATATCAAATGAAAGGTATTTGAATCTTCGTTCCAACGCCGTCAAGTTTGCTAATTTTCAAGCTGGTATGAGAAAAACATCAATTTAAGTCGGGATGTTCAATTAAGGAAAATTAACCACAGTTAGGTGGGGTATTTGTTCTTTTTCTTACTCAATCAATTTAGTTCATTTTAAAAATTAGTTAGAGTTGTAAACTGATTTTGTTTAATTTACGTACTCAAAATTCACTCTAGGTTTTTCCAATAATAGTTCAAGAAGAGTAGAAAGGACAAAAGTCAAGACATACTAGAAGTTTCTTGCGGAATCAAAGATCGTTTCATCCTAAAGAGTTATGTGAGTTCACATAGAGTTGAGTTCGTTCATTGAATTGCCAGTTATGTTAATTTCAGCGTGAAATTCATTATAGAAAGTTGATGTTTAAATGTTATTTAAATGTGTTCTTTAATTTCCATTGATTGTTGAATTCAAATGGATTGAGGACTTTTTGATGGAAATGTTTTGATTTTATGAGTTGTTTTGTGTAGATTCTTGTGTACACGTATTGTGTAACTAAATCTAAGGATAATTTGAGAAAAAGAATCAAATCTAATCAAATTATTGTCAGAAAATGAGTTTAAAATGTTGTCGGAACTACCTAGGAAGGTGCTGGTGCAACGCCCCCAAATGAACTAGAGGGACTGAGGAGGCGTGCCATTAGTGTGCCAAAAAGAAGCCTTTGAACATTTGGGTCTGGCGTCCTGGGCCAGCAGTGCGCTCGGGAGGTCTGCCCTCATCCTTTTTTCTGTCGTTTTACCCTTCTAATTTATCCTAAAGCGTACTATAACTTCCTATTGATTAACTAGTATAAACACATTTGAAACATCTAGAATTCATTTATAATCATAACCCTTAATCCATAATTCAAATTTAAGATAGAGTTGAGAGTCAAGTGTTAAGAGTCCTTTGAGTCATTTTATGAGGTTGTTTACAATTGTTTTATAACTTGTGTTATATGAGTTATACATAGAGTTGAGAAGAGTTGAGCAAGTTTATTTTCTTTAAGTTTATATATGGGAACTAAGTATTCCCAAGAGTATATGTTTTCACATTTAAACAGGACAAGAAATACTGATTTCCGAAAGAGCTTTTTGAGCTAGTTTCAACCAAAAGATCTTTTGAGCTAGTTTCAACCAAAACAGCTTTTGAGCTAGTTTCAACTAAAAGAGCTTTTGAGATAGTTTCAAACCACAGAGAAGTTATGTTTTGAAATATATGAGCTAGTTACATTTTGAAATTAGTAAAGATCACTGATATGGAGATGAGATCAGATAACTCAAAGTCTCCATCATCCGTGTAGCCAACATGGGTAGAAAAGGTCATATTATTTAGATGAATCCTTAATAGTTTTAACATAGACTAGTGGATCAACTTAGTATTAGGTTTTATACCTTGTAAAATTATAGGACGACCCTGGAAACATGAGGAAAGACACTGTATCATCACATAGCTCATAGTGATGGTTGTTGGTTAGAGAATCTTCCATAGAGTTACTTGTATTTTTCGTATAAAAAACTAGTTACTATTGTGTTATCAATGCACTGAGTTGTTATCTACATGTTTTAAAACATTTCTTTATACTGCATCCTTATTAGTGCTTAATATTTTAATGAGTTGAGACGAGTTAAGTTTCTTTAGTACCATTCCAAGCTTATGTCTTGTCTTATAATTCCCATCAAATGCTTGTACATTTAATGTACTACCGCCTTTTGTCCTGCATATTTTATAATGCAGATATAGGTAACCTAAATCAATATCCAGCGCTTCATTAATCTAGTTGTCTCTGAATTTTTTATGTGAGCCTGCTTGCTTCCGGATCCCCTTAGTTACACTTTAGTTAGTTCAGTTTTTAGGATGATCAGTGATGCTTATGGTGACCTATGACACTAACCTACCATATGAGTATCTACGATCATTGATACTTTAATAACCTGACCAAGGGTTGGGGTTGTGTCCCAATGGAGCGGTTTCGAAAATGTGTAGTTAATTAGAATTTCATTCTAACTAGTCATAGCCAAATATATTTACGAATAAGAAAATTTTAAAAATTAACAGGGGGGACACATATGTGTGAAATATCAAAGGATTTCTTGTTACAAGTAGTAAAACAATAAAAATAACAGAAGAGAATCAAGTGTGGGGAGATTTTCTTGGGGTGTGAGTGCAATACAAATTAAGATAAATAGTTTGGTACATGCATGCTTTCATTAGGAAATTTGTAACTGAATGGTGACTATGCTAAGCTTTAGATAAAAATAAGGTCCCTCTCAGGAAACTTACCCTGTTTCAAATGCGTTTCTCTCAGAAACCAATTTTCCGTATAAAGACTAGCCTATGCATTACACCACTCATTCTCTCGAGTTGAGTGTTAGGATAAGGGTCTAGGGCTCACCCTCTCGGGTTGAAACTTATCTCAACTCACTCCTTAGGCTATCAGTCGAGTGGTCTTGGTTTTGTGAACTCCATCTCCAGCAAGCCGAAAACACATGGGTGACTTTGTATTTTCAACTACAAAACCATTAAATTAAATTACAACTTCTAGATGAACCATTTAAATACATATAACATATCAACAAGCAAGACCCAACAATAATAGCAACACATTTATGGTAAATCACACCTAAAAAATGGGACATTTTTAGCCACATATCAAGCAATAACAAATTACACCTAAAACGATAATGAAATAAGGTAGGTAAAAGAAATTATACCTTAATATGAGCAAAGGAATAATAATAGAGAAGACCCACTTCCAACATGGGGAAGAAAAACCCTTCCTTCTTCAAGTTTTCCACAAAACCTCTCTAAATGTGAGAGAAAATACAAAAAATAGAGTTCTAAAAGTTAAATTACTAATAATGATCGGAACCTTCAAAATAGAACATAAAACTAGTATTTATAACTTTTAGATTAACTATTGCGGCGCACCATTCAGTGAGGTTAGTCGCGATAGCCGATTCACTCGGTGAATCTCCCTTCTTCTGTCTCATCGTCATTTTGTTCTTGCCTTCATTATCTTCATGTTCTGGAATATTTGATGGTATATTATTGCTTCACGAAGCTATTTGGAAATGCGCCAACTACTCCTTACGTCACTTTTTTGATCTATTTCCTTCAGGGCTTCACGTGTTGGAACAAAGGGAGGGATACATCTCTTCGACGACTCGCCAAATGTATTTGGCAAAGCTCATGCTTCAGCTTTTATGTTCTTTTCAGCCTTTTGTTCCCTTTGTGCGTATGTGTTCATGGTTTTACTAAAACTTCCGAAACATGAAAATTAAGACTTTTTATCAAATATTGAGACCAAATAAACATTTGAGGACTCTATTTCTATCAAAATAAACTGCTAAATGAGTCCAATTTGAGGACTCATAAACACCCCAACTTAAACTTTTGCTTTTACCCAGGTAAACCTCATGTTCAGCAGTTCAAATAGGATGTCTAAAATAGTGCCGCACACGAAATAATCATGAACATACACAACAAGACTCAAGCTACTTATACAAAAATCAATTGTGTAATCAAAGATGAAAGTTCTGACACACCATTACCAAAGATTCTCATGCTTACAATACTTGCTACTAACACAAATTCAAGCTCAACAACAATATCAAAATTCGCTCACAGAAAGAATGATTCCATATTGCAACACAAAATTAATCATTTTAACACAATGAAAAATGCACACTCACACTCAGAAAGGGGAACATAATGAATTTTTTCACTTATACATTTTCCCTTATTTTTCAATCAATCTTCGATCCTGCTTACTCAAGACCAAAAAGGTCTTTCCAAGTCTTGTAATGAAGCTAAGATCAAAGGTATGGTCAGTAAGACTTAGTTACGAAAGATCCTCATGAACTGTGGGTATTTCAACACTTTATTTTTCTTTAGTTTCTTCTATCAATTCTTTTCTAGTGCTTCTAAGTCATCCTATTATCAACTCAATAAATTTCTTGGAAACTCGTGTTTCTTCTTTTGACTTTTATTCCACAGTTTTTCTTTTTCATTCTTTTCTTTTCCTTTTTCATTTTGATTCTTCTTTTAATTATATGGAGGGTTTTCATTTGCTTTGCAACACCATGAGTTGGGGAAACTTTTGTTACACTTATTGATTTTTGATTTTCCTTTTTTCACCATACCCCTAACTTAAGCTTTTGGCTTATGTTGGTTACTCATTCAATCAAAAGTCACAAGGATTATAGGAAGTAGTTGAATAAAGGTCTAAGATTAATCAAGTTTTGTACCAAAGAAGGATAAGACTTAAGTGATGTTCAAAAGAGTTTCACACGCTCACAGGTAGATTACAAAAGACGTATATGTCAAATTTTTCTTAAACTTTTAAAATTGTCTAAGATCATTTTAAGAGGACAAATTACTAAATCAACATGAATAATGGGGCAAATTCTAGGTTTGTTCAACCATTACTCAAAGTAAGCTCATTAGACAAGGCATCGATACTAAAGTAAAAAAACATTGTGATTTCTCTTCTGTGCAATGATAATCACAAGAGAAATCAGTCTGATACATAATGATAACAATTAGATGCAAAGAGTTCACATATTGCCTATGTAATTTCATTTTGTATCATTGTAGTCGTAACCTGAACGACTTGACTGACCCCTTCATAGTACATTCACTAAGGTTGGGGATAGACGGACCCAACTAGAGAGTGTTCAGGGCCAGTTGGTTGAGACCGACACATTCATATTTTTTCGATTTAGAGCACTATTCAAATCATCAGCATTATTCAAAACTGATCATTAAGTTTAAACGAGAACAACCACTTTCAACAGAAGAAATCGCAAATGCAATTTTAAAGTACAATTAAAATAGACGATCCAAATATATATACATAATAACACGAGCATTAATCACAAAATATAAACACAAAAGGTAAAAGGTTTTGTCCTCACCCCACCACAAAATAAATGTGTTTTTCCTCAAATATAAGTATCACAAATATCAAAAAGAAAAAATAAAGAAGGATAGAGAGAGAAGTAGAGAGGGGATCCTATCAAAGCAATCACTCAATCTACTTATGTGTCCACTTATGGTTGCTGTCTTTATTTAATTGTCATTATATATGTGTTGAACATAAACTTGATGGCAAATTTATGAATATATGAATAAGTGGTTATGATGATCACCTTATGCGTAACTTGTGCCTAGCCTTGTACTTTAGTTGTGAATCTAGGTTATGTTGCTATTGTTATGAGCATGTAAATGTTATGTAAGGATGATGTGTAGGTATTGCCATTAATGAATTAATAAGGGTGGATAACCCCTACCCATTTACTCCAATGCGAATGTTTGAATAGCTAAGGTTAAGAGTCTTGAATATATTGTGAAGGTTTGTCTTGCCTCCTATGACAAATGGTGTTGTGTGGTCTATGCTTTTTTGTGCATTATGATCTTAAGAAGGTGGATTCCTTAAGATGCTATTGATATCCATTATCTGATTATTTTGACGTATGTACACACACTCACACATTATGCATGCTTACAAATAATATAGGTCATGGTGTCTAAATGAAAGGTTGTTCTCATATTCACTAGTGTCTAATACTATGCATATTAAGATGATGCCTATGAAAGTATGATATGTGTTTCCTTAAATAGGATGACTTGATAGGTGTACTAGTATGGGCAAGGGTATGGGAATTTTCCTATGCATTTAACATGAGTGACTTGATATGATAGTTTCTAGTTTTGGTTTCTATGTGTATGTATATGAATGTATGAACATGTGTGAACTTAATGTGTTATGTGAAAGGTTTCCTCACATATATATACATACATACACATGAATGATGATCGAGTCAATAGAGGATCCTTGAAAGGTGTGTTCAAGTGAATCCTAAACTAGATAGTGCTAATGCATATGCTATGTCCATGTGAAAGGATTTCTCACATGATTTAGGTTGATGAACTCTCATCAATGACCTATCAGCTAAGCATATGAGTGGATGACTCTTCTAGTCATATATTTTATAAAAGTAATGTAATAATGTCTTTTTAATAAAGGGAACTTAGCTTAGCACCGAGTGAATTTGAATATGAGTTTGTCTCTCTTCCTAATGTGGGAAGAAAGGTTTACCATAAATCACATGAGGTGGATAACCACAATGCCTCAATGGGCATAAATAGGGTTTCCATAAGTGAATAACCATAATGGCCCATTTTGGCATAAATAGGGTTTTCACATGTACCTCCAATTTCAATAAACTATGCTTTCAGGATCTAGCAATGTGATATCAACTAAAATGCTAGAATTTGTTAATATTTTACCTTGGATAGGTGAGAACACCTTCCATTGGTGTAAGGATCTACAACACCAAATTCCATGTTTAGCACCCATGGTCTTAGTGTCGTTTAAAGCTATATTTTCCCTAATGTAAATTCAATAATCGAAGTTAATGACTAGGACCCTAACTAGTAGGACTTAACGGAGGTTACTTAGGATAGGTGGAAGTAATGAACCCATCTAGACATTGCACAAGTAACTCCTTATGAAGTTCTAGGAAGGTGTTCTAATGTATGATTGTGATTATGTCTTTATGCATGGCATGGTAGTATTTGTCTTTTTTTCATGAAGATGTGCATTGTATTAGTCTATTTGATGTGGTATTATTCTAATATGCTCCATGTGAGTCTTAATGACTATATGATGAAGGTTATTGACATTAATGAGGTTGTCTACACTTAATATGTTGTTGTATGAATTGAATGATAAGGTCTGTGGTCTAATGAAAGGTTTACTATGTTTGTGTGGGGTTATGGGGATTCACATGTAAATTTCACTTGTAGACTAAGATTGGGGTCATGAACAAGGTCCTACAATGATTTATGTGAAGTGAAGTTAATATATGTGTTAATTGATGTGGCTTACTGTAAAGCCAATGGAGCCTTGACTTAAATATGTCTTTGATAGGTTGTAATTGTATGATTATATGTGTTGGCTTGTATAGGTTGTATATATGCTTTCCTTATGGCCTTAAGGGGATGCATTGCACCAAGTATAACTAGTGGGTTACTTGGGAAGACAGTGAATAAAAGAAAAGATAGCTCTCCGTAATGTAAAAAAAACCTCACTGTAATGTGACCCAAAAGTGACTTAAATTCTACATGTGATATATTATGATGTTTGGTATTTGAATTTTTATATATGAAGTATGTAAATGATATAAATGCTATTGTATAAAGATTTTATGAACATTTACTCAAAAAGGCATAAAGTATGATTTTAAGAAAATGTCCCTTTTAAATGCATGTTTTTGTATGGTTGCCATACTTAGTGCATTCTTTTACTCCCATTCTTCTCTACTTTTTACACAAAGTGTAGGTTATGGATGCTTAAAAATTATGTCTATATGATTGAGGAGATTGATATGTGATTCCCAAGCTCAAGGAAAGGAATCTTTAAGTCAAAGGATGTTCTAATGTTTAGTTACTGTAAAGTTTATTAAATATTGTATAGCTTTGGATTATGTCTTAAGGGCCAGTGTCCCTAATGTATTCTATTGTTATTGAGTCTAAGATGGCAAATAGACTAAGAGTCAAGTATGGAATAGGACATTTTTATTTATATATATATATATATATATATATATATATATATAGATATATAATATATATATATATATATATTATATATATATATATATATATATATATATGAAGTAATGTTTCTATCATATGATGTGCTAAGAATGTTCTAAAATTTTCACAAAATTTACTATGACAATGTGATGAATGATAACTATGGGCTTGTATATGACCTCCGAGAGGTCAAGTATGCCACGTTACTTCTAGGGGGTGCTCCCCGGATGTGACAAACCTGGTATTAGAGCATGAGGCTTTTAAAAGTGGTTTAGGGTCCAAGAAGTCTCATATTGCCATGTCTAGTAGAGTCTTGTATCATTGGTGGTAAGTCGCGACACATCAAATGGTACGAGAGGATATTGGACGATAGAATTTCCCTTCTTCATCATTCTCATATCGTGCCATAGAACTTAACTCTATAAGATCTTTCTCTTATGTTTTTTCGTCCGGTGGTCTTTTTAGATGTGATTGCTTGTATGAGATTTTTCTCTATGCTTGAGGGAGAAAATGTGAGTTTAAATACTTATGTTGGTTTTATGGTTGCATGAGTATATGAGAAGGTGAATTTTGGCATGTTTTGATTATGTGATTCCAATTATGGCTATATATCAAATTTATGTGAAATAAAATGTTATATTGGGAAATGTATGTTATGATATAGTTAAAGCATGTTAGAAGTTATTATTTTTAAATTAGTTCTTTTTGAAAGATCTGTTCCTATATGGTTTTACAAGATGGTAGCCTAATACTATGATTTTAACTTTAAATGCTTAGTGACTACCTATGGAAGCATGCTATTCTAGGAACACGTTCTTAAAAGTGTTCAATGTTTCCCTTTGTATATATGTGGTTCTTTATAAGATGCCTTGTATAGATTGGAGTCCTTTCTATAAACTTGATCCTAGTTGTGATGAGAGTATACTTGTCTTGGTAATGTAACACCCTGAACTTCCCCCAGAGACGCGGAAATGGAACTTAGGACCACAAGTGATCCCAAGCTAATTCTATTGGCATGATCATGAGCATACTAAAGATAATAAGCTGATGCGGAAGCTAAATCATAATTAAATCTGAAAAGATGGGGAATACCTATATTCTATAACTAAGATATTTGAAAACAATGAGTTTAATACAAAGGAAATATTAACTCAATACCAAGCTGAATCTAACTATGTCAGAAACAATCCTTTAAACTGGACTTGAAATACTGGCACTAGCCCTTAGATAAATCTAGGAAAAACTAAAACTAAATGACTAAAGACTGAAATAGAGACTCATGACTGTCGTCCTCAGAGAATGATGACTCACCACTGAATCTACTGAACTGTAGATCGGGAATTGATCGATGCATGATCTGGATGCTGAGAAGCTGAAACTATATCACGAGAAGATGTAGCGCACGTATGCGTCAAGACTTGAAAGGTCTTGAGCATTTAGGATAGAGTAAGCTGAATAAAACATAACTGAACAAGCATAACAACAAGTATAATAATCTGACACGATAACTGAATTCTGAGCTAACTGAATGCAATGACCAATTTATAACACAATTGAATACTGAATATACTGAAAAATGGTCAATGCAGAGAATCTGACTGATCTATGGTATCTAGTAATAACCAATAATAAAACCACATGAGATAACAGACGAGACCGGCGTCGTTGACCTCTCAGAGGTCGCAGACAAGCCTACACATCGTTACTTCATCTAGGTTAATTTTAGCGGAAAATTTGAATTTTTTATTACTTAACATTCATTTAAGACATTCTACCTCAACTGATAAACGTTCACAATCAACCATATAATATTAAGATAATCATATGAAAGAAATAGTTCATAATTGCATTAAACGTATTTTTGCCAAAACGACACCAATACAAAGTCTGAAATGTAAGTGTAAATGAAACAATAGTGGAACATTCTCCACAAGATAAAGACTACATCAAAGCTAGAAAATAACAGTCGATATCCGCAAAAACATGAGCGTCTACCAACTCCGGATGAAAGCACCATGTCCGGATAGCTGCAACTGCGTACTGTAAGCTCTAACGTCCACCTGTGCCTCCACTTAAAGGTAGATATTGTATTGTCTTAGTACACACTTGTACTCAGTATGAGTATATGCAAGCACACACCAAGGACATGCATGAGTACGAATAGCTCTTTCGTAACAACAAGATTTATGGAAAGTCAAGTTAGTGGACTTGCCAAATTTGGATTAGGAAAGTTAATGGACCTGCCAAATTTGGATTAGGAAAGTCAAGTTAGTCATTCTATGACTGTCACATGCATCATCATACATATTATATTATACACAACACATAACGTCTTACACAAAGCACATAACATATTACATGTAGCACATAATATCTTTCATATCATTCGTTCATACGCCATAAGACTTTGGAATCATGGACTTGACATCAAGACTTCCCAAAAATGAGGGCTCAACATATGGTACCTAAACAAGGGATCCTTCTTTATCAAACACAGAGTCTGCTTTGTTCATTCATACGTACTTCACTTCATACATTCCTAAGCTAGTGTAAACACCAGATATACCTAGTATGTAGTTTAAGAATTCGGGTTCGCTATGCAATGATCAAGAATGACCTAGGGTCATTACTTAAGTCTAGCTCACCTCTTGATTATCCTATCCTAACACCTTTGATATCATTCGGTTCATTATGTGCATCATTTGAGGCTGGCCTCATTCATTCATTGGGAACTTTAACTTTAACCTACATATATCATGTGAGCATCATGAAATCTAGTGTCTCCCCCATACCAAAAAGAGGTGGAATCATCGGCCAAAGTAACTCAAAACATGCTAGCCTATATAGGGTATTGAATCTTGTTGGATCCTTATATTAGCAGTATAGATTCAAAGATGAGGAGATATAAGGAGACCCATACACGGCATGCCAGACAGTCTCATCTCATGAGAGTTACATGAACCTCGACCCTTCCTGAAAGAAGGCATCACCGCTCATAGCTAGTCTATCGATGCTCAGTATAAAGTTCCATTACATTCAACTCATACGTCATGGAAGGTGGCTTCTAGTATGAGGACATCATAGCTCAATAGATGATTTCTCATCTCATCATTAGTATTAAGTATACATTTATCTCAATACTTTCTTTAGAGTGTTCATAGAGACTGGTCTCTTCTTTAGTTTTACAATCTCATAGGTGAGTACGTTTTAGTAAAATTTACTTAATCTCATTTGATATTCGTCTCATCTTTCACATTATCCTCTTATCAATTTGTCACCACATTCATTAGCTTTGGCATATTTGCTCCTTATAATTACTCACCCCTTTTTACGTGAATGTTCATTTCATCATATGCCAATGCACTTTGCCTTTTAGTGTGTTTCACACTCTTACTTGACCCTTATAGGGTTTCATCATTTTTTACATACATCTTAGGTTCACTTACTTTACACGTATGCTAGACTTATGGGTCTACACATACAATCCATGAGGCTTCAATCATATTTCGTTTAAGTGATTCATATCTTCCTAAGATTATGTGGTACAAGAATTACGCATCTTGTAAGTATGGAACGATCTCAATTTCGATCTATGTACAAAACATTATTTTTGAACATTTATTCACGTATGATTTTTGTATCAATACAAAATTTGGGAAAGGGAACCCGATTTCAAATCCATTGGACAAATATTACATTTTTAATGCTTAATGTAAAACCCTAAATATGAATATGCTAAGTAATGCTTAATGTGTCTAGAATGCCTACAATTAGACCGGTTTCTCACGGATTAATGCGTGTAGAACCAGACCTCAGAAACCTTGGTACAACCAATCCAACTAACTTGGGGAGTTAGTGGATCTAGAAAAGGTTGGTCCAACCATGTAGGGCTCTCAAATACTTAGATTTACTTGAAGGAGTCTTTACCGGACTTAAAAAGGGAAAATCTTAGGTTTGGAGGGTCTAGGGGTAAAATGTTCTTTTTTAAGGCTAAGGGTTGTATCTTAATTACCCTAAATATATAATTAATTACTTAATTAACAAGGTGGAGGGGAATTTAGAGAGAGAGAGTTCCAAAAATTGGTTCTTGAAGTTAAGTGTTGCTCCACCCGGGTTCGAACCTCAATGGAAGCAATGAATTAAATTATTTTTAATTTAAGTTGGTAAATTAATATCATTAATTTATGTTTGATATTTGTTACTCTGAGTAAAAATAAAAGGAAATCAGATTTTTTAATAATTAACTGCAAACCTTAATTGACTAGGTCCTAAACTAGACTCCTAATCCTAAGAAAACTCTTCCCTCCCATGCTTATCTCTCTCTCTCACGTCTCTATCACTCTCACTCACGATTTTCTCGGCCAAATAACTTAAAAAACAGTAGGTAAGCCAAATTTATTCACACTTGAAGAAATCACAACGGAAATATAAGAAAACAAACGTTAATCACACTTTAGGCAAAGAGAGGATGTCCGTCGAGTGGTGTTGACATTGAGGGGACTTGGACGTGATCTTGGGTGTAGATTTTGGGCAGAAATTCGAGGTTTTAACATCAAAAGGGTATGGTTTATCTTCTCTCTTTGTCCCTTTCCCAAGAGACCCCTAAGGTTCAGATGAATCTATTTTGAAAACTAGGGTTGTTCCCCGTTGCATGTCCTAATCACTAGCTCCCATTGAATCATAGGTTGGTTAGGTTTGCTGGTAGAAAACTAGGGATTAAACGTGTTTTCATGATGATTATTTGTTTATATGTATGTTCGGAATTATGTTACTTATGTTGATATTTTTCCGAAA
Organism: Solanum peruvianum; assembly: GCA_027705065.1. NCBI lineage: Eukaryota > Viridiplantae > Streptophyta > Magnoliopsida > Solanales > Solanaceae > Solanum > Solanum peruvianum. Next base: position 2,712 of record JAKWJD010001526.1, on the reverse strand, counting down.
TTATGTGAACCGTATCTATGTGCTTCTGGTTAAGGCTTTAAAAATGTGATGTTGTGGTTGTATTTCATGTACAAATGATTATGTTATTCTTGATGTTCATATGATTTGAAATGTGGCTGATTTGAGTGATAATCTAATGGATAAACGAATCCATGAAAAATTCACCTAAGAACGTATTAAATAATATACGAACTTTCCCTGTGAATTCACATGTAAATGATGAAGGAAGTGAGCTAAAAAATTGACAAAATTTCTAGATAATTACAAGTGAGTTTTGGGTGAACATAGATGAACAAATATGGAATTTTAAATGAGTATAAATTAGGCGAGGTCATAGGAATCAAACCCTCGACCTCACCCGTAAAAAGCACTAAAAAGGTGAATAAAAAAATGGGGCCGAGGGGGGTTCGAACTTGGGTAATCCTGGATGGAAATTAATATATTAAATTAAGAATTTAGAGGAGTGGAATTCGAACCCAACAACCTCTCAATCATAACTTTTGGAAAAAAATGAAAAGAAAATAAATATAAGGCGTGGTAATCGAACCCACGTCCTCAACGCAGTAGAGAAGAGTAAGAGAAAATGAAAAGAAAGAAATGTGAGGCGTGGGAATCGAACCCCGACCTCAAGGTAGTAAAGGAGATTTATGAGAAAATGAAAAATGAAAGAAATGTGAGACCTGGAAATTGAACCCACGACCTCTAGACAGTAAAGGCGAATTAAAAGATAAATAAAGAGAGGGTATGAGGGTTTGATCCCACAACTTCATGTCAACTCGAGATAGTCAAGGAAAATAAATAAATAAAAATATAAAAGGGGTTGTGGGGATTTGAACCCACAACCCCTCGGCCAAGAAAGAGAATTTTTCAAAGAATAGAAATAAAAAAGAAAAAATTAATGTTGGGGCTCGATCTAGGGTCCCAATGTCATGTGGATTGAAATTAAATAGAAAGAAAAATGTAAAGTGTTGTCCAAGGGATTTGAAACCGGGTTTCGTTGCCCAAGTTCCGTATTGATACATAAGTCATACGTGAATTAAATATTCAAGAATAATGCTGCCTACATAGATCGAAATCGAGATCTTGGCATACATACAATATGCATAAGTCTTGTACCAAATAATCATAGAAAGATATGAAACACTTAAGAGAACTATAAGTCTAGCATACGTTTAAAAATAAGTGAACCTAAGATGTATGTAATGAAATTATGTAACCCTAGAAGTGTTAAGTAAGAGTGTAAAACTCACCAAATTGACAAGTGCATTGGCACATGATGAAATGAAAAATGAAATGATTAAATGAACAATAAATGAACAAAGAAATGATAAAATGAACAATGAAATGATGAAACCCTAGAAGGGTTAAGTAAGAGTGTGAAACACACTAAATGACCAAGTGTATTGGCACGTGATGAAATGAACAATGAAATGATGAAATGAACAAAAAAATGGTGGAATGAACAATAAAATTATCAGACCCTAGAAGAGTTAAGTAAAAGTATCAAACACACTAAATGGCCACGTGCATTGTTATATGATTAAATGAACATTCACGTAAAATGAGGTGAGTAATTGTGAAGAGAAAATGTGCTAATGTTAATGAATGTTGTGACAACCTTATACGAGCCTAATGTAAAATATAAGAGCAATCTCAAATGAGCCTAAGTAAATGTTACCAAAATGTACTCAACTATGAGAGTGTAAAGTTAATGAAGAGACCAATCTCTATGAACACTCTAATGAAAGTATTGAGATTAACACACTTGATACTAATGATAATATGAGAAATAATCTATTGAGATATGATGTCCTGATAGTAGAAGCCAGCTTCCATGACGTATGAGTTGAATGTAATGGAACTTTATACTGAACACCGATAGACTAGCTATGAGCAATGATGCCTTCTTACGGGAAGGGCGGAGGTTCAATTCCCATGTACGCTAGCATGTTTTGGGTCACTTTGGCCAGTGATTCCACCTCTTTTCGGTGTGGGGGGGGGGACACTGGATTTCATGATGTTCCCATGATTGATGTTGGTTAAAGTTAAATTTCCCATGAATGAATGAGGCCAACCTCAAATGATGCACATAATGAAATGAATGATACCGAAGAAGTGTTAGGATAAAATGATCAGGAGGTGAGTTACAATTAAGTAATGATACCAGGTCATTCTTAATCATTCCACAAGGAACACGATGAAAGTCTTAAACTACATCCTAGGTATCGCTGGTGTTTACACTAGACTATGAAAGAAATGAAATGAAGTACGTGTCAATGAATGAAGCAGACTCTGTGTTTGCTAAAGAAGGCTCCCTGGTTGAGGTCCCATATGTTGAGCCCTCATTTTCGGGAAGTCTTGATGTCAATTCCATGATTCGAAGGTATCATGGCACATGAACGAATAATATAAAAATGTTATTTGCTATATGCAATATATTATGTGCTATGTGCTAGATGTTATGTGCTGCGTCCAATATGATAAGTATGATGATGCATGTTACTTTCATGGCATGACTTTCCTAATCAAAATTTGGAAAGCTCAATAACTTTTATAATCCAATTTGGCAGGTCCACTAACATGACTTTCCATAATCACGTTGTTAAGAAAGAGTTGTTCTTAATCATGCATGTCCTTGGTGTGTGCTTGCATATACCCATACTTAGTACAAGTGTGTACTAATCCATACAACTCAAACATTAGGTACAGGCA